>JAGKTI010001282.1:0-45857 GCA_018397915.1 Birgus latro | reverse complement strand
CTACTATTTCCCCCGGACTCGTACGTAATCAATCTACTCACTCTTTTTCTAAAATGTGTGTTGCACACAATCATGTCCATAGCCTCCCCAAACTCGAGTATTCTTTCCCC
Organism: Birgus latro; assembly: GCA_018397915.1. Taxonomy (NCBI): domain Eukaryota; kingdom Metazoa; phylum Arthropoda; class Malacostraca; order Decapoda; family Coenobitidae; genus Birgus; species Birgus latro. Next base: position 45,747 of record JAGKTI010001282.1, on the reverse strand, counting down.
TTCCGCATTCCTCACACCATATGCACATCCTCCATGGACTCCTTCATAACCTTGAGCTGCTTCACCAACATGACCATTTAAATCCCCTCCCAGAACCACTACCTCATCATCACCCATACCACTTACTACACGTATTAAATCATCCCAAAATCTATCCTTCTCTGCGTTGTCCAATCCTACATGTGGAGCATATGGTGATATAACTGAAATCATGACCCGTCCAGTATAAATTTGGTTGTGCCATGTTATACAATAATGGAAATTTCTTTCAGTAGTTGCCTTATTGTAGATCAATGTGGCAAATGCTTTCATTGCTAATGATACTTAAGAATGGAAATCATAACATACAGATATCCATTAATCCTTAAATATCTGAAAATTAGAGCACAGAAGTCCTCCATTAACCTGTTGAAAAGAGAAAACTAGACCATAAATACTCACCAGTAATCAGTAAAAATATGAAGATTAGAAAATCGAAGCTCTCAGAGGTGCTGTGATAGTTCCCTCTGCCGAATCTAACACTCTGGAGGCAGGCAAATAGCTTTCAAAAATGTCCCATCCATCCTCTGGTGGTTAAACCTTCACTGTAGAGCTCACTAAAAAATTTGTATGGATATCAGTGTGTCTGTTGTTGGTTTGGCTCCAAGTTCATCTTAACATGAATCTAATGAACTGCAAGCTAATGTTATCCTTTTCCTTCGGCCCACCATTCTACTTTTGGGATATAGGGAGGTATGTGAGGGATATTTATATAACCGGGCTGTGGAGCCACCTAGGTATATTGGTGCCGTCATGTGTAGGTGTCCTTTTCCAATACATAGAATACATAGTTAGTGATACTGTGTGGCACCTCAGCTTTGCTTCTGCATCATCATTTACAAACATTTGTGTGTTTAGGTGTATGTGTGTACAGTATCTGGTAACTTCCAATAGTGTTGTGGACATTTCTTAAAGATTTGCTTTCTAATACAGTACAGTGCAGTTCCCCAAATCCGAATGGTTGGGATTTAGAAGGCATTGGAAAGTGGAATTGTGTTTTAAAACTGGAACTGTATCATTACCATCAGTTACATATATACGCACCCACTTGCTTGGCATGCGCTTTATTATTTGCTGTATCTGTGCTCAAATGTGTTATCCCACAGTCATACTTTTGTTGGTTCAAGTGTGATAAATCAGTTAACATGAATGATTTTTTGTTTGTGGGGTGAGAACTGCAGAACAGAAAATCATGAAAGCAGTCTTGTGGTTTAGTCAAGTCCAGCTTGAGCCATGTTGGGTGGCTGTAAACTACTGTGGCACTTTTCCAATGTGTCAGTGATCCTGGAAACTAAATTTGGGGTGTTTTGATAGTAAACAGAGAGAGAGAGAGAGAGAGAGCAAGTGCTCGCATAACGTACGATCACAGAGCATGAATCTTGCATAATACAGGAGGTACCATTTTGTGTCCCTAAAATGTCACAACGTGGGAAATAAATAGATGTAATGCTGTTGGAGGAAACTGCTCATTTTTTACAGCACCTGACTATGCGGTGACAATGGACAAAACGGAGCGAGAGGCCCCAGTTTATGTTTCAACGTCATACTATGTGGCCAATGATAGATGAACGCAGCATGAGGCATAACTTACGGTTGGAATTCACAGAATGTGGCAGGTGAAAGACAGAGCATGGATTGCATCAGTCTGTGATGTATTGCTATCACATGTCTGCATGGGGTGTTGTCACAATCCACTGAGCATTCCTACCCCAATTGAGCCTACCCTCTTCCTGCATCCTGGGTGCACACATGCTCTTTGATGCAGGAGCAGAAGGTGGATGTCATCAAGAGGAAGGGGTGATCAATGGACCTGTGACATTGCAAAATTTTACAAAGGTGACAAGTCCACCATTCGTATGATTCTCAGCAAGGAGCCATTCTGAAGACATCTTGGGCATATGGAGAATCACCCATGGACAAGTGGATACAAGTGTCTGACCCTGCTGTCTTAATGATAGGGAAGTTTCTGCTGATGTACTGGAACTGGAGGGAAAGGGAAGTTGTGCCAATTGACTCATTAAATATTCAGAGGACGGTCAGCCACCTTTATGCTATCAACTGCCGCAAGCTCTCCAGATCACAAGGAAGATTTTAGATGTCGAGTGGCTGGTTCATGAAATTTAAGAAAAGGAAGGAACTGACGAGAGTACAAGTTACTGGAGAATGAGCATCAGCAGACACAGAACCAGCAGATATGTTCATTTCTATCCTGAGGGAAATCAACAGCGAAGGGGGCTATACCAATGAACAGATTTATAACATCAGTGAGACTGGGCTGCACTACAGGAGGATGCGAAAGACAATGTACATCACTAGAGGACACAGGCAAGGAATGGGGTGGAAGGTTGACAAGGTAAGCGTGGCTATTCTCTTATCTTGCAATGTAGCTGGCCACGAGATGCGCCCTTTAGTTGTGAGTATGGTAAAGAAACCCATATGTTTTAAACAGATTCAGGAAATGAATGAGTTGGGAGTGTACTGGGAAAATTCTTAGACAGGGTGCATGGCACGTGTGATTATGAATGGTTGGTTTAAAAGTCATTTTATTCCTGACACAAAGAGGAGGTGTTGTGATCTTGGCATGCCCATTAAGATTCTCTTGGTACTATATAATTCCTCACGTCACCCAGCTTACTTGGAGGGGTTGCATCCTTGTGTAAAAGTAGTAGTCTTGCCACCAAACACGACTTCTCTCCTGCAGATCTTAGGCCAGGAAGTAATCGCAAATTTTAGGTATCACTATGAAGGAATGATGTTCGCATATCAACGAGGCAATGGACACCTGCAAGGAAGAACATCTTCTGGAAGATGAAGTCCGTTACAGTGACGATGGGGTGGAGGCTGAGTCGTCAGACAAGGAGTTCCTGGACGACCCAGCTGAACCACTGCCTGGCCCATCCTGTGTGACCAGGCTGATCCAACCGAACCGCTGCCTGGTCCATCCCGTTTGCCTGTGACTGCTTTCTGGAAACACTTCAACATGTGGAATGTCACCGACATTCTGAAGGCTTGGGAACTCATCTCAGATGCTACTATCAAGCACACCTGGTGAAGGCTGACACTTGAGTTGTGTGTTGGGAGTGGTGGTGATGCGCAGTCAGTGGAGGCTGTGCGGGAGAAGCAATGAGAGCGTGCCAAGCTGTGCCTGGTTGTCAAGAGGTGCAAGAACAAGATTTGGTGAAGGTAGTTTTTTTTTTTTTAATGCAAGGAAGAAGGAACCAAAGGCCATGGGCCCGCTTACAGTTCCTTCAAAGAAAAAACAAAAAACAATACGAAAGAGAGTATAATACCATACCAGAGGAAGCCTTGCAGTGAATCGACGAGTTAGACTTGGAACATCGGAAGGCAGAGGATCAGAAAGGTCAGGCAGAGGCATCAACCACCGAACCAGTTACGTCAGTGACTCTTATCAACAATGTCTTGGCTGGTGTAGAAGTGCTTAAGGAAGCCATCCTGATATATGAATTTGATGAAGGACAGAAGTCAAGAGTGAGAGCAGTGGAAATGAGTTATTTGAGAGGAGCATGTGGAGTCACATGGAGAGACAGACTAACAAATGAGGAAGTGAAGGAGCGTTGTGGTGTGGTTGAGGACGTGATGGGAAGCGTTAGGAAGAACACATTAAGGTGGTTTGGGCATGTGGAGAGGATGGAGAGTGAAAGACTGACGAGGAGAGTGTGTGTGAGTGAGGTGGAGGGGGCGAGAGGGAGGGGGAGGCCGAGGATGAGATGGAGTGGAGAGGTATATGAGAGAGGGGGGTGTGAGTTGGGAGCGTGGTAGTGAAATGGCAGGGGACAGAGTGACATGGAGGCGATTTGTTTGTGGCCACCCCGTTTGGGATCAAGGCGTCTGGCAATAGATAGATAGATGAAGTATGCAAGGCTGAAATCCTGAACACTGTGTTGCATGCAGTGCGAGCTTATGAAGACCTCCGGCAAGAGAAAATTCACCAATACCACCAGACTCTCCTCACGCGCTACACTCCTCCTCGAGAGATTCAAGAGCAACAACAACCAGAAGATGCTATATGTGATGTTTCTTTTGACTTTGATGGCTTTGTGCAGGAAGCAGAAGAGCGGCAAAAGAGGAATCATGACATATAGGACTCATCATCTCCCTCAGAAGAGGACTCAGTGGAACCAGCACGGCAGGACGACTGTGCTGGGGACCAGTAGGAGTCCTGCCCTGCCTCAGAACCCCACTCCACTTCCTTCCAGGAAGCCCACAACCTCTTCCACTCAAGATAAGGAATCCTTCAGTGCTTGTATGTAATGAAGTCTTTGTTAGGTAGGTAAATGTCCTAAAAAGAAAAAAAAATGAAAATTTCCCCAAAGTTTGAACTTGGGGCTGGCTTAGGTACTGTGAAACCCTTTAACATGTAAACATATGGCCCTATAATACAGAATTCCCATAAAGCTGGAGCTTCGGGCTGCAATATTCCCGTATTATGCGAGCACTCGCTTATCCACATATATCTATCTGTCTGTCTATCTATCTATCTGTCTATCTATATACAGTATATATACTGTATATATATATTTTTTTTTCAGTAAACTGAATCTTTCAAGATTCTTTTGGAAAACTTATATGGGGATTGCACTGTATAATTTGTCATCACAAGCAACAGTTATTGCATTAGAAAATACAGTGATCCCTTGGTTATTGTGGTTTTTGTTATCACTGCAAGATGAAAATCTGCACTCTTGCCATTCTTATGCATATTTTTTGGCTCTAAAATATCATTATCATGCACCTGAGTTGGTTTCTGCTGAAACTGATGGTGCAGTGTTTGTGGTTTCTGATGGCTTTGAGGAATTCAGAGATGAAGTCCTGCTCAAGGAGTTAATCTCAGGTGGTGGAGACTACAGTACTATCTCTCCACCCTTTGCCTCAGAAACCCTTACCTCAAGCCCATGTCAGGTCTGTCAGTGGTATGTGTTTTTCATGTCCTTTTCATCACTTTCTATTAACCAAACCATGCCTATGTATGTTTCTGATACTGTATTGTACTTGCCATAACAGTATGTATCTTAAAGGGGAAAATTTGGGAATGCATTTGGGATACCTGGTACCAGTTATGATAAATCTCATAGGTTCTGTCCTTTTGTTGTCATGCAATTCCATTATTGCACACCATGTTTGGTACCAGTTATGTGCAATAACCAAGGGATCACCCTACCAGTATATAAAGTATGTAATTACTGCATCTGTTGCTTTCTTGCAGAATTTGTTTTGGCAGATTCTGAGTTTATAATATATGTATGTGATAGCCACTTATGAATTATCACAGTGGTACTGTAAGTCTGGATTCATCCACATCTATTTCACATCACTACAGGTTTGCATGCAACAGTGTCACAGTTGAGTGCTCACGTGTTGAATGGGTTATCGAGTGTATTGCAACCACATTTTGGTATTCAGGTTGTGGGAGTGATCCAGTGCCATCAGGTGAAAACTAATCATCTGTAGTTTACAGATGTTGGTGATAGATTTTGTTTGGTATGAACAATAGTGAAGACTATGAATGCATCTGTTATTGTACTCAGGATAAATTACAGTTCTTTAGAGTATATACAGTATTATTTATAACCTTAACCTAAATATTGTAAATGTAAAAACAAGTACTGTAAATATAAATATTTAAAATTAAATCTGGTGTTGGTATTAAAAAAGAATCTGAAGTGTTTGGCAGATTTGTGTGTGTGTGTGTGTGTTTTAAGTTCTAGTGTAAAAATTTAATCAGTATTAGTTTGTAGTGCCTCTTGTTGCTAGTACTGTAGTGGTTGTGTGGGTTATTTTGCATGAATCTTGGGCCATTCTAGTCCAGTCATACTGTAGTTTTGAAACAGAGCTGTGCTTTATACCTTACGGTAGTGTATTATTAGAGATTGCATCTGTCACTAAGGTTTTGTTTAGTGAGGCATGATGGTCATTTCAAATAAAAAACAGTATTATGTAGTTTATTATATGACCTTTTTTTGTAGGCACTTCAGTGTTTGGTATCAGAGACTTAATTTTTGTAGGCACGTCATTATTTGGTATCATAAATAGACATGTTAAATTGCTATAAAGTATTTGGATATTGTAATGTTTGCAGATACACCATTTAGTGTTCAGTACAGCTTTATTCTGTTGTCAGTCAACATGTAGATTGCTTGCCACATTTTAAAAGATCTCAGACTTTTTCAGAGTGCTTTTAATGTCAGCCATTTTATGACATGGGTGGCTTCTCTTGTGCCTTAATGCTTTGGCTGTGGCTTACCTACCTTGCAATTTAATCTGGCTAATATTCGAGTTCAGTATGCTCAGTAGAAACCTTGGGCACTAAAAGTGATGGAGAACTATTATAATTAATTGTCTGGCTAAGAATAAAGACTTTCATATTTTAACCCAGCTTATAGCAGACAATGTTTTTCATTTTTGAAGGCTGCAACATGCTTGCATGCGTCGGCCTTTTTGGATTGGAGCGTGTAGCATTTTATGACCGGATGCCCTTCCTGATGTCTGCCAATGACCCTTGGTGGATTCGATCCTCTGACCCTACGGCCAGAGCGGAGCGCAGGGTCAGAGGATCGAGACAATGTTATTCAGTGTAAAAGTATTCACCGTAGCAAAAGGATAAATATGTACACTTAAGATGTGATATTTTCTTTATAAGCGGGATCCTCTGTGTCTATGTCTTTGTTGAGTTTTTTACATTGCAGTTGCTTCCCCACATACAAACTTTCAGAGATGTAAACTTTTTTTAAGGTGCATTTATTTACTTATTTTTTTATTGACCTGCATTGCTTCACAAGACTTCATGACCAAAGTACTAATGGTCAAATTTACTTGAATCAGTTGGTGCAGCAATAAATTTCATTTTCTGCTTATGCTCATAATTAATATTCACCAGTGATCTTTACATACCTGGCCCTGGTATTACTGAATTTTTTCTCATCCTAAATGTCAGGACCAACTTGCCTAGCCCCAGGCTCCCATGCTTCTTGTGGGGTAACATACGATTGGATGATGGATGGGTAGATTGACTTAAGAGCTTATTGAGTTACAAACCAACTCTGGGTCCCAGTTAAGCTGGTAAATAGGTCAGCAACTGTACTGGCTCTACTATGAGCCAAGAGTAACTTGCTGTTGCATGTTAATGATACAGTATATTGCTGTATTTCATAATGAGATATTCATGCAACAAAAATTTTGCCATATATGATCACTTTGTACGTGTTTGTATATGTATGTGTTTTAATCCATGCAGTGTCTGAATTGTGTGATTCATCATTATAAGTTGCCTTTTAAAATGTTCTTTATTGCTGCTCTGTCCACTGGAAATTTCAGAAATTTGTTCATTAAAGTTACATTGCTCTTTTGAAGTTCATTTGCCAGTTTCCCTTCAGTTTAATGTTTCGGTGTTTAGGAACACAGCCATATCATATAATGAGGACTACAGTACCTGTACCACATACAAGAGCTGTTTAAAGACGTTTCAGATGATGTGTTTGTTCTAATGGCACAGGCGTACTTGTTAGGGTGAATTGTGTTGAATATATTTTCCGATGTTTCAAAAAGTTATTGTATGTGAGTGATATTCACTGCATAGAGTTTTTGTTGTTATTGCTACTGTTGTTTTGGACCAGACCCATCTGTATGTGAACTTGGGGGACTGCATATCGAGGTTGCCCTTCTACTGCAGTCTTCCAGCCAGGGAGGGCAATAACTATAGTACTGTACTGTATATAGGATCACCAGTGTTGCATAAATACTGTACTATGCATAGGGTTATGCTACATAGGTAAACCTATATGCTGCATTTTTCCTCATGATTTTTACAATCTCAGATATTACTGAACAATACGAGTACATACCAGTTTCTATGCACCTAGTTTTTGCTTCTTTGTCACTGTTTATGTTCCTCAAATTCAAGCACATCCTAAGAGGTCAGTTTTTCAATAGCAGGTATGTGATGGCTGTCAACTCCTTCAGTCTGTTAATGCATTTTTTTTTTTTCATTGTTGCTAGTACAGTACCAGACAGATTTTCAGCCTAAGAAAGACTTCAGCATGTAGGGATTAGATATGGCCATTATTAATTTCTTACCTACTATAGAGATTTTTCATAAACTAAGTACGTTTGTTTGGTGATGGCAAGAATAAACTGCAAATTACGTCTTCGGACTGAATGGGCCCCCCAAAAATAATACATTGTATATACTTAACAGTTGTGTCAGTTTGGATAATCTTTGAACAGCTCTTTGGTATATCATTATTTACAGTTTTTTTCTTTCTTTCTGTATAAAGCTATAATGTATACATATGTGCACCAATCTACTTGTAACTGACTTGCATGTTTACAGATTTAAAGTAGTACTGTACTGTTAATTACTCATTGATCATTTTAACTGAATATTTATAATGTTTACACATTTTTTAAAGTTTTCATACCAGTAATTGTTTAATTTATCTTTGAATTCAGTAGTTATGTATATAGTATATGTAAACTTGCCATAGTTCTTGAGATTTTAAACTTTTTATATTAGCTTCTGTCCAAATTATACTGATAACATGTGTTTATTATATTATCAAGTAGCACCAGTTAAAATTAACAAGTCCAAGATTCTTTAATATAAAATGACCATTTAGGGTAAAGTAAATGATATGTGAGCACAGGTTGGTGTTTGTACATATATTCTCATCAGCTAAGGAGGCTTCATAACTTCTCTTCCCAACCCATTTATTTCTGCATGTGGCACATTGACATTCTCCTGTATGATATTTTTGTAATGATTGTCGAGATTAATAACACAGAAGACTTTGGTTAGATGCAACAAGCAAAATAAATTGATAAGGAAGAGGTGCTTGAAAACCTCCAGATTGACAGAAATACAACCCTTTGTTTGTGTGTGTGTGTTTTGCCAGAGTGTGCTGGTGATGGAGGAGGTGATGCCCTACCGAGGGATACCACAAGAACCTGGTGTGGCTGTTGCACTGAAGGATGCAACTTTGGCTTGGGATGCTGTTACGCTAAACAAGTCATCACAAAGGCAGAGGTAGGATTTTTGGAGTTGGAATGTTTCAATTCAGTAGCTGCTAAATCTACTGTTCCACTGCATCTACTTCATATTTTGGGCATGTCTGCCACTTTCCTCTCTGATTTATCATATCAGAAGCATACCAAGCCTTTCTCCACCTAGGAATTTCAGGTAGCAGAGGAGAGTGAGAAGTAGAAGAGGTAAAATATCAAGCAGACATTTGTCTGTGACTGTACCATTACTAACAGAGTTTATTGGTTAGCAAAAGTAAAATTAGATAACTACCATCATTGAATTTTTGTTACATTCCCTCCATATAAAGGCTTCAGCATGCTTGTATGTATCAGTATTGGTCACTTAATGGCAGCTGTTCACATTGCTTGATCACTGACAGCCTCTCTTTTCTGTTCTTTATCCCTTAGGTCATGCTGTGACCACATCCCAGGTCATTTTTGGTCTACCTCTTGCATCCCTTCCCTCAGCTGTCACATCTCTTACCCACTGCACCCAGTTGTCATCTACCATCATCTCCACATGCCCAAACCACCACAGTCTACCCCTTCTCATCACAACACCCATACATTCAAGTCCCATCCTTCCTTGCAGTTTTAACCCTTCCATGCCTGTCATTCAAAGATGTACATCCATCTAATCATCATCATCTCCATTTGTTTGAGCCTACAAATGTCCTCCTCCTTTATTGCCCAGGTCTCATTACTGTACAGCATTACATTCCTAACATATGCTGCATAGAAGAACCCCTTAGCATATAGAGAGAACCCGCCCAATAGTAGGAGAGGCAGCACCTCCCTGAACTTCTAACCACTCTTTACCTTTGCCACAGAGCTCACTGCAGCACCACTTCCACTACATATCAGTTACAGTTTTTGTTTTGCATACTCAGCAAGTCCAAGAAGAATTCTAAGAATGATGGAGTGTCCCCAGCTGATCAGTTGCTGCTGTCAGCACCAGACCTGCAGCATGTCAGTGCCCTTCATGATCTCAGCCTCACTGTTAAATCAGTAAGTAACAAATACTGTGCTGTCCTTCTTACTAAATACAGTACTGGATCTGTGCCTGGATAGGTATCATGTAAGATGTGGTCAGAAAAACTCAAGCATTCTCCTCTAACCAATGCCAGAATTTCTGTTTAGATGAGAGTGAGAGCTGCACTCTAATTGGCATTGGAGGCTTTGTATCACCTCCTCCTCCTCAGCCAAAAAATGTTCTTGTGTTATACATTGTATAGTGTTTTAAATATTTACATTCAATAGTTACAGTAAGACTTCACTATAATGGACTAACTGGGGCCCAAACCATTCCGAAAAATGCGAAATTCCGATCAAAGTGACATCCGGACTTCCTCCTGCTAATCCTGACTTTTTCTGATGTATTAGACATCAATCCAGATCACATAAACGGTTTGTAAACTGTTTTGACTGCCATTGTGGTATCGTACTGTGTTATAACTTCACTACATTAATCAAGTGGTATAATATATATATTAATACTGTACTGTACAGTGATAAACATGTCTTTTATTTACCTTATTGTGGTGAACATAGCTGAAGTGGTCTGGCAGTCTGGACTGCTTCTGGCTTTATTGGACTTTTTCCGACATTAGTCCGGTAGCTCCTCAAGTCCGATAAAAGCAGATTCCGGTCTATTGAAGTCCATTATATCGAAGTTTTACTGTATAGTGTTTTAAATATTTACATAGTTACTTCAGTTTTATACTGAGGATATTGAAGTGCAATATGTAATGTATATTGCTGAAGAAGATGTGATAGGGAATCTCTAGAACTACATATAATACAATACAGTGCTGAGTATAATAGCCTAAGTTTTAAATATACCTTTCTTGTGCTCGGCTCCAGGGTGAACTGATTGGAGTGTGTGGCAGTGTAGGGGCAGGGAAGTCATCGTTTATAAGCGCCATCCTGGGCCACATGCGACTCCAGACAGGACAGGTGTTAGTGGCAGGTGACTGTGCGTATGTGGGCCAACAGGCGTGGGTCCTTAATGACTCACTCAGAGAAAATATAATCATGGATGAACCCTTTGATGCAAAGAGGTAAGTGTAATATTTTTTGAGAAATGTATATGTATTCTGTATCTCTATCTCTGTCTCTGTAGCCCTGGAAGAAACATTGGGTTGTAACAGCATGAAGGAGAAACACCAAATGTACAGAAAGGATCCAGTATTTATTCAACATTTTGCCTGTGACAAGGAGTTGTCACAGGTGAAGTATCAAATAATTTCTGATCCCTAATCTTCATGTGGTGTTTCTTCCCCAGTCTCTGTCCATATCTTGATCTCTACCTGTCAGTCTGTTTTTTTATATAGTATATATTTTTATACATTCATTTACTTCAAAGTTCTTGGGTCAGTCCCACAGGTCTGTGTCTGCCACATTATTACAAACAGTTTCCTTTAACCCTGTCAGCAGTTTAACATCATTTTTTGTCCTATCTTTCATACTACTTGGCAGCTTTATTCAGTTTTGAAGAGACCCCTCATATTGAAAGGGTTAAGATAGAATTATGACTTTTAATATCTAGGATTTGCAGCAGCTGTAATTGCTGTGTGGTTCAGTTCAGTGTTTTGTGTTTTCATTTGATTATTTCTGTGATGTTGATCCTGTTACACATTGTGATGATTAAGATATTTAAGATTGTTAATTGTTTTTTGTATTGACTGCTATATGAGAGCTAGTAGTTGCACAGACCACTTTGACACTATGTATGCTGTATGGTGAGAGTTACACTCATATCATAGTTGGTACGGTACTGTTCTGGCTTGTTGCTGTTTTCTCTTAGGTGCAACCTTGACATCCTACTGTGTGAGAGGGTAATTTGCTCCTATAGAAGTATGTTTTATGTCTACAGTTAATTCTTATTGAAATGTCCTGTACTGTATCATATTTTTTATGTCCTGTACTGTACTGTGAATATTTACTGAATGTATGTTAGCATTTTGTGTGTCCATTATAGTTTATCATGTTGCACCAGCAGCTGCACATAATGCTTGTTTACAGATATTACAGAGTTATTAATGCATGCAGCCTTAGTCAAGACATTGAAGCCATGCCTGCAGGTGACTTGACAGAGATAGGTGAGCGAGGCATCAACTTGTCAGGTGGACAGAAGCAGCGACTCTCCTTGGCTCGAGCTGTATATGCTAACAGGTAGACCTAACATCCCCTACTGTACTTGATGCATCAACCATATACTGAAATAGCCTCACAGTAACCATCCATCCATCCAGTCCTTTTTTGTCCCATCAAAAGTGTAGGAGACTGAGATTAGGCTACTGATTCTTGACATTTAAGGTGAAGGTGACCATCCTCATTCATCCCTGAGTGGCATTATGTGAGCAGTAAATTCCAACCCATCCCTCAGATATGAACCATTACATTCTCTCTCTGGTTAGAATGCCCATCAATATAAATTAAGTAAAGCCCTAATTTTAAAGGCATCTTCGTCTGCGGTTTCATTGTTAGCGGTGGCCTGGAAGTATTCCCAGACATCAGGTTGCGCGCGAAAACCCCTCCATTTGTGGCGAGAAAACATAAACAAACTTCTTACACGGAAAGCAGTTGTCACTTGTTCACTGCCATTGCTGCAGAAGAGATGCAGCACAGGATGGATATGTTACATGGAGAGGTGGAGGCAGGAGAGGAAGAGGAGAGTGGAGGTGCCAGAGGTGGTGGAGCACAGTAGCATCACCACCTGCTTTAGAAATTACACCCCCATCCCTTCCATTATGCACCTCACTCCAGCCTTCCAAGTGAGTTTCCTTGCCTATTATGTTTATCTACCTCTGTCTATTGCCAGATGCCTCAATCCCGTCAGGGGTGGCCACAAACACATCGCCTCCATGTCGCCCTGTCCAGTGCCACTTCACTGCTGTGCTCCCAGCTCACACCCCCCTCTCCCATATACTTCTCCACTCCATCCCTCCATCTCATTCTTGGCCTCCACCTCGCTCGCATACACTCTCCTCGTTAGTCTCTCGCTCTCCATCCTCTTCACATGGCCAGACAACCCCAATATATTTCTTCTAACACTTTCTATAACATCCACATCCACACACAATGCTCCTTCACTTCCTCATTTGTTAGTCTGTCTCTCCATGTGACTCCACATGCTCCTCTCAGATAACTCATTTCCAATGCTCTTACTCTTGACTTGTGTCCTTCCAACAAGGTCCAAGCTTCACTTCCGTACATTAGAGTTGGTATCACAATACTTTCATGCAGTGACTTTTTTACTTCCATGCTCACTTCCCTGTTCATTATCACTGCTTTCAAAGAACCAGCAGCCTTTCTTCCCCGTTCTACTCTTTCAGCACCCTCTAAACTTCCATTCTTACTCATCGAACGCACTCGCATTTTCTATTTCCTCCTCATCCAACCTCACTGTACATTCAGTGACTTCACTTCTCTCAAAGACCATAACTGTGCTCTTACCTACATTCACCTTTAGATTCCGTTTCATACACACACTTCCAAACTCGTTCACTGCAAGGCCTATTATGCACTTTGAGTTAATACAAGTTTCTTTTCAGGTTTGATCTTTAATTCTTACATTGCATAAATGGGTTTTAGGGGGAGTTGGCATATGATCTGGAACCTGTTAGCCTCTTTCCCATAGGACCAATGCCCCGACTTTAGCAGTTTTGTGGTTTGCGGTACTTTTCACGGAACCAATTAGGCATGAAACTTGGGCTTTACTGTACAGTATTTAGAGCTTAGTTGTGAGGTTACCTTTGGATGTGAATGAAGTTGTTAACAGACCACTGCCATTGATTTGAAATAACTAATGTATTAACTTGGAGTAACTTTTTAAAATATACTAGTAGTGAATGGCAACACTGGGGCCTGTTGACACTTTTGTTGCAGACGTGTTTGGTAACTTAAAAATTATCATCATTGTCTTCATCATTGTCATCATTCTTTTCCCCTCCTCAGAGTAAGGTGAGGTAGGATCCTGAAACAAGGAAAGAGAAAGTATGAAAATGTAAGAACTTTTAGCAGTATCTTCATTAAAATGGGCCACACAAATATTCGCATATCATTCAAATCCCTGGGATCATATGATTTTAAATAACATTTTGTACTGATAAACTAACTGGACAAGTATTAACATTTAAGATACTTTTAACCTGAGCTCTAGTCCTGTGTAATTTATTGTACTCTTCTTACTCATCCTTACTAACCTATTGGAACAATAGTTAATCTGCTGTACAGTATTGAATAAAAAGGAAAGTAATGTAGAGACAGCTGCAGAATATGAGTACTTGGTGGTTAACCTTCACTGTGAACATCATCAGTACCACAGCTATAACAGTACATTGGATCTCAGGAGGACAAACTCAGTTATATAAGGTAGGGTAGGCATATTGACATATAACATATTATTGAAAAGTACATGAATCTGAAAGTGTAAATACATTGTTATTTTTTAAAATGTAAGTACCGTAAAATTATGACATTTTAGGAACCGTCATCTTCTACCAGCAACTCCAGTACAGTAATTCAGTACCCTGAGTACAGTTTAAGCAGGCAGATTACCCCATTTTGCCATACACATGTGTGAGTGAACAGACAGAAAATTAAGCAAATAAATACTGTAAGTGAATAACAAGGAAAGTTTAATAATTTAATGCATGCTAATAAAACATCCAAAACTACGCTGTTACTGTGGTTCACTCAACAGAGACCTGTATCTGCTAGATGACCCTTTGAGTGCAGTGGATGCTCATGTTGGTAATCATATCTTCCAGTGGGTAATAAAAGGTGCGCTGCGGGACAAGACTGTCATATTTGTCACACACCAGCTCCAGGTAAATGGAACTTATTGTACACTGCTTGGTATACAGTGTACCAGAAAGATTGTTAAAAGATTAAAGACTACTTTTTTTTTCTCTCTAGTCAGTCCAGTATCTAAAACCCAACATTTTGTAGTCTTCAGAAAATTGGTTATGATATATTTTGGTAAAGTTGAAAAGGAGAAAAAATTTAGTAGAGATATAAGGTAGACATTTACCTGTACTCTACTTGGAATATTGACAAGTGCTGTAGTTTTCAAATATTTTTTGTTCATTAAGCCAGATGGGAGAGATGTTTTTAACCCATTCACTCCAGTCTGGTGGCATACTATTAACTAGAGAATATTTTACTTGACATAAGGAAAGCCTTTCATATTAAAGGGTTAATAAAGGCTGTATCTGACTTTCCTACTTCAAAATGCCTCCCCCAGAATGAATAAAATCACCTGGAGATAAAAAGAAAAAAAAGTATATACAGCAGGGCCTCATTATTCGATGAACTGGTATGTGATGAATTGCCTATATGATGACAAAAAAGTTGGGACCTTTTCTCAATATATGATAGTATTTTTGTTTATATGATCATTTGTGATCCCATACGAAGCCTCACTGGTTGATGGTCAATTGCCATTTTTGCTTATATGATTGCTGACAGGCAAGCTTACAGTAATTTTTTTGTTTCAAGATGGCCTTTGAACTTGTCACTATCGGGTGTGTTTGTGTTGGTGATGGAACAAAAGTGTGGTGTTGGAGTTTGTGCAGCAAGTGAAGTGCAGTGATGTGAAATAGCTACCAGCTTAGGTGAGTGGGGAACTTGTTTTGAGACATATTTTTGATGGTAAGCAACAAGGGAAATGGAGTGAAATAACCAGTTTAGGTGAGACTTGTTTTGTAGACATTGTTGGGTGGGTGACCCTTGGCCAAAAACATATCCCCATTCAACCCGTGTTATAATTGGCTTGACATGGTAAATTGTTATGTAATGGATTTTTTCAAATGAATTGTTTTTATAAAATGAGGGCATGCTGTATATATAATGTTCAATATAGCTCACCCTTGTTTTATGACTGGGATGTGTTTTGAAAACTGATTGTATAACTAATTTAGCACTGTAGCAATCATGTTAGAAAATAAAATGTGTATAGCAAGAAATTGGGATCACAGTGATTGTATATAGGTAATACAAATGCTAGGGAAACAAAAGCTAAAATGTGATGGTTGTTTTTAGTAAATAATTGTGTAACAGGAAAACATAAAAAGAGGGTTGCCATACTATCTGGACATGAAGGTAATAGTATCCTGCCACCCCTTGCAGTACATGCCTCAGTGTAACCGGGTGGTGTATCTTCATGAGGGAAGGATTCTTGGTGCTGCTTCCCATGCTACCCTCCTGGAGCAGAGTCAGGAGTATGCAGCCTTGTACAACACTCACATGGACACAGTCAAGAATGAGGAACCTCCTCAGCTGTAAGGTTTTATTTCTAGTGCAGTGAAACATTCTTATGCACTTTTTAGGATAGGGAAAGCCCTTTATGAAATTGGTTATTGCGAGGGACAAATTACTGCACCGTATTAACTACTGGCAAATTAGTATGTTTTGGGACCAGATCTGTGCAGGAGTTAACAGTAATAGGTGGTAGGCTGTGGCAACAGTTGTCCAGTCACATGATGTAGTGCTGCCTACTTCTTCCTTCACCCTCATCATTCTGTTTCATTTTCTGCCCTACCCATTTCCTACTTCTCCCTTTCCCTCCTGTCACATTATATTACTCTTCTTTTCACTTCTGGTGCTTCTGCACTGAATGACAAGCCTAATGGTTTCATGTAACCCAGGAAACCATTTACAGTGCTGGTGATAATCATATAACCAAAGAATGGTGTGAAATGGAGCCCCCTGTTAATAGGGAGAGATACAAATGTGGCATCCATCCAGGAAGCAGACCTTCACACTTTATCCTATGCCTTGCTACGGTGAGTCACTGTCACCCACGAGAGAACATCACTTCACTGCATGGGACAGTCCTGCAGGGGTGGTTGCTAGCTTGTGGTTGATTGGTCTGCTCAGTCAGATAGACTGGGGTTGATCAGCAACAGCTTCCTCAGAGCTCCATTTCCATCCATATTTTTGTATTCATACCTCGCTAGCAACCATACTGTATACAGTAATTAAACAGGTTTATTGCAGATAATTGGGCCAATGATGGATGTATGGTACAGAGAGTGATTCATTTTGTAAAGCAGCAACAGTGATTTCATCTTTGATAATAGAGCTTATGACAACAGTCTTGATAATCTTACAGCATTTACACCTGATATCACAGCATCCTTGATATTATAGCTGTTAACCCAGATGCCTTTTTGATGAACTTCTTGCCTGCCCAGATAAGTAAAAAAAAAGAAAAAAAAAGAAAAAGAAAAAACAAGTCTTCCCCCCACTGTCTGTCCTCCATTATGTCTGCCGTCATTCATAAAATGAGACAATTTTTGGTGTTCTTGCGGTTTTTAGCAGTATTAGGAAGCAGTAGGGGCTTTTGTGGGAATCTTAGTAGTAATCTAAGCACAAAATCTGTCCAAATATTAACTCCCACCCGCTTGGAAGCGGCATATGTCGCATCAATTCAGATGGCTGGGGTCCGCTGGGTGGCGGGTATAGCCACATTTGAACTAGCCACCATTTCATCTTGGTACCCAGGGGTGGGGAGGGACCCTTGATAGCTCAGGCAAGAGTGATTCAGTCTGCCCCGTGACTTGCCCAGATGTGGAGTAATGTCTTCTGAAACATCCTCATCTGATTTCATCCTCCCCCCCCCTCTCTCGGACAGCCTCCTTGCATCATCCACCCTGCCAAACTTTTGTTGGTGGATACAAAGAAAGGACTAAGTGATAGTGCAATAGAGCGTGTTTTAAATGAAACCGTGCCCAGTTTATCTGGCAGCGGTCAGACTTTTCCTAAAGAAGGGGGAAGTTATCATATAGAGAGCGATGTGTCATGTGCTCCATCCCCTTCCTGCTCTGACTCATTGTAAAAGGCCCTTGCAGTGCTTCAGGAGTTGAGACTGGCTTATGACAGGGACGCCTTCACCTCTGAGGAAGAGGTGGATGTCCCTGGAACAGCGAGAATTGAAGGAGATGGTGGTCAGAGTGATGGGCATCAAGTGATGAATGCCGCTACCGCATCTCACCACCACACTCATGGCAAGTGCAATGCAGTCTCTTCCTGCCACAACCCTGATCATCACAATTAAGCACTTCAAGGACCATTTCTCCACAACCTGGCCCTTCATATATGGGGTGAGGGCAAACTGTGGCCGCTCGTGGTCTGCGTGGCAAGGCTGACCAGCCAGCTTCTTCCAAGGGAGTTCCTTTCCTCTGCCTCTCCCTCCTTTTTTGACAAACACCATGAGCCAGAGTTTTAAGCAGAGGTGTGTGGGAGATTGGAGATTGTAAATGGTGGATAAGTATGTGCGAGAGTTTTTTTTTTATTTCATAAGTGATAATGAATTTCGTTTTGTTTCGTTTCGTTTCGTTTTTGAAGGCTCCAACATGCTTGCTTGCGTCGCTTGGTCACCTAATGGCGGCTCTCCATGTTGCTCAATATTTGGCAGCCTCCCTGTTCAGTCCCTTAACCCTTAAGTCACACTTAATGACCTCATCCCATGTCTTTCTCGGTCTACCCCTCCCAACCCCTCCCCCAATATTAACACTTCTCAAAGGTAATATGTAAAGTGAAGCACTAGTCACCCTAGCAAAAATGGAAGAAAACCCTGTGTGCATCTGTAGAAAATTACTGTATTTTCTTGGGTAGAACTTGTTTATTTTCCTTGCTCTTGAAATTAGTTTGGAAAATATGTGATATGCACCGTAATTGTGATATGAAGTGCAAATATTATTAGTGCTGTAGTACATAATTAGTAAGGTCATTATCATCACCATGCCAGAAAAAAGTACAGAAAACATAAATAGAAGTACAAGTGTATACCTCATAGTCAACCATATTGTGTGCAACCTGCAGAAAAGTTATTATGGAAAATGCATCATTGCTAAAGTCTTCTCTCAGAGTGAATACAAAGTGCAAAGTTTGTAGACAATCATGGGAAAATAAGTAAATATTTATTTTTTCACCTTTTATTGCATCTTCGTCACTCTGGAGCATAGTGTCACTCTGTTATGGCCGGAAAACCAGTGACAAGCCATGTGTACAGAGCGATGATTCATACCAGTGGTGGTGAGTATGGAAAGTGGAGGAAATGAGCGAGAAAAGTGAAAGTGCCTCATAAAGGAAGACAGGTAGTGTTACAATTGCACCACTCTGACAGTCTGGTCGGTGCTGCCAACGCTAACCAGGCGCTAGGCTTCCACAGTCTAAGTCAGAGCCAAGTGCTGGCTTGTGGACACAGCCCTCCTTCACCCCCTGAAGATACCTTTCCTGTCAGTGCATATGCATTGACAGGAATGCCTGCAGATTTGGGGATAGTTTCATTCGCAAGATGAAAAGTTTTTGAGTAATATGGTTTTTAATTTGTATTCCTAACTGCTATACTTTTTCAGATATGAAGGTTTGAAAATAGGCTGTTTTCGGGAAAATGCCCGTAGGGGGAGCGTGCTGGCCTCAAAACAATGCTTGCATGTTCATTTTGTTTTGTTTCATTTTTGAAGGCTCCAATATGCTTTCATGCATTAGCCTTGGTCACCCAGTGGTGGCTTTCCATGCTCCTTGATCTCTGGCAGCCTCCCTGTTCAGTCCCTTAACCCTGAGGTCACACTTAATGACCTCATCCTAGGTCGTTTTTGGTCTGCCCTCACAACCCCACCCTTAATGTTAACGCTTCTCACTTTCTACACCCAGTTATCATCCTCCATCCTCTCTACATGCCCAGACCACCTCAATCTGCTTCTCCTCATCACAACACCGGTACACTCCAGTCCCGTCCTACCTCTCAACTCTTCCATCGTAAACCTAGCCCCCCCATGCCTTTCACTCAGGGACGCACTGCACGTCCTCCAAATCATTGTCATTTCTGTACTTTTGAGCCTGTGAATATCCTCTTCCTTTACTGTCCAGGTCGAACTACCATGCAGCATTACACTTCCAACACATGCTGCATACAAAGATCCCTCAGCGTAGGGGTTAAATAATTTTGATTTTTAAAGTGAGAAGCCATGAGAAATCTTGTAAAGGTAGATTACATTTGTTGCAGAAAGGTGCACATTGACATCCACCACACAGCACACAGTTTGATTTTTTTTTTTTTTTTTTTAAGGAAATGCATTGTTAAGAATATGGCATCCATTAGGTAGGTAATCATAGAGTTTATGAATTTTTAAATAGAAATATATGCCTTACTGAGCCGTGGCTCAGTGGGTTAGAGCGCTCCGCTCTGGCCGTAGGGTCGGAGGATCGAATCCACCCAAGGGTCATTGGTAGACATCAGGAAGAGCATCCAGTCATAAAATGCTACACGCTCCAATCCAAAAAGGCCGACGCATGCAAGCATGTTGCAGCCTTCAAAAACGAAATGAAACGAACGTCAGATATTCTTTTTTATAGGTATATGATGGAAGAAGGAATACTGAAACATGGGTGGGCAAATTTCCAAGTCCATATGTAGTATACTTTAGCTGTAATGAGCACCACAAAAATAAAAACACAGGAAAATAAATTGTAACCACTCTCTGTTGAGATACATTGCAATCAGAGCCAGGTCCTATGTTGAAGTAAATCGCAGCTTATAGGTGAACGGAGTAGGGATTTCAGATTCTTTCATCAGTGAAAAAAATGTGTTGTGTGGATTTCGCAGTTTTTAGGAAACTAAATAACATTGAGTGCAGAGCCTGCCACAGTTAAGGTCATTCCATAGCAAAAATATCTCAGCGACCTGAGTGAGGGATACTGATGACACTGACTGAGAGAAAATACACTTACATTTATTTCAGTATACTTTACAGTACAATACTGTGTTTATTTTCTTCATTAAAAAAAAATTAATGTTGATACTTTACAGTGAAAAGGTAGCTCCCCAAATCCAGCGTATCCGGCAAGACTCCATAATGTCCTCAGGCAGTGACAGAAGTAGTTTGCACCTCAATTCCTCAGACAGAAATCTGGCCAGTGATGAAGAAGACAAATCTGATGGAGGTAAGTGTAGCAGACCCATGAAATATGAGTGAGTTAGGCCTCCCCTCCTCTGAAAGTTTAAAACTGTAAAGACCATCTTTACTGCATACTGTCCTATGGTTTGCTGATAAAAATAAAGAAGCTATCTGCATCTGTTATCTTATAAAGAGCATATAACATTACAGCATAAAACTTCTTTCCCTTTTGTAAAACACCATCATCAGATGTTAGAATAAGTATAAAACTTTAGAGTATAGTAGGAAATTTATAGTGGAAAATAAAAAATTGGGTACACAAAAATTGTACAGGATAGTAGGTAGGATTTAACACAAAATAAATAGCATATCTCCCAGATTCAGGGGGTTAATAATGAATAATTTGCTGCCTGTCCATCCATCATCTCCCCTACCCACTTATCTATCCATCTATTCAGGTCACTCAAGTACCCACCCACTCATCTACCCATCTACCCACTCAT
This sequence comes from Birgus latro, assembly GCA_018397915.1. NCBI lineage: Eukaryota > Metazoa > Arthropoda > Malacostraca > Decapoda > Coenobitidae > Birgus > Birgus latro. Next base: position 24,260 of record JAGKTI010001282.1, on the reverse strand, counting down.
CCATCGATTCATCCATTCCTCTATCCCATGTTCCCATGTACACACATCTGAACATATACGGTGATGTTGTTTTCATATTTACAGTGTGTGGGCAGCTAGTAACAGAGGAGAAGCTGGAAAAAGGGGACATCCCATGGTCAACGTACCAGTTTTATATACAGGCAGCTGGAGGGTACTTTGTGTGTGCCCTTGTTATCCTCACTTTCCTCCTCAATGTTGGATCCACTGCTTTCAGTTCATTGTGGCTTTCAGTCTGGCTGGCTGCTGGCAGTGGGGTGAGTTAAACATAGTTCAAATCAGATTAAATTCAGATCAAAATGACAACATACTTCTCCTTAAGGAATCCATATACTGGGTTGGCCATAGTAGCCTATAGTATAATTTTTGTGATATTTTGTGACCTTTCAATAGTTTTCTTTATTAAACGTACCATTTAGTACAATTTCTATATCGTGTTTTTGGAAATGTACTTGGTCCTTCTTTAGTGAGAAATAGGGTAATGATGTTGACATTTGCATTTATATTTGATGGTAATGATATCAACAGCATCTTTTTCTTTTTGCAGAATGCAACAGTTATAATTGGGAATGAAACACTCATCAGTGATAATATTGCTGATAATCCAGATCTTCAGTACTATCAGACTGTGTATGGATGCTTCATTATTGTTATCCTTGCCACGTCACTTATCAGATCACTTGCTTTTGTGAAGGTAATTGACGTTTTCTTTCCTTTTTTGGGGGTGGGTGGGCGAGGGGTGGCTAGGAATGGGAATTAGGATTGGGATGATGATGGTGATGAAATACTGTATAAGTTGATGGTATATACTTTATTTTTTTATTCCAGCTAATTAGATTTATTACTTTACAGACAACTCTGATGGCATCCAGTAGAATGCATGATCAGGTGTTTTTGAAAGTATTTCGGAGCCCCATGAGTTTCTTTGATACAACACCATCTGGCAGAATTATCAACATCTTCTCACGTGACATGGATGAAGGTACTCCAATGTGTACATAGATTTGATAACAGGAATTTAACTTGTTCCTGATCTACTGATCTTACCCAGTACAAATACAGTACCTTATGTCTTTATTTATGAAAGTCATATGTGAGGTGCTCAGAAGTGAAGGCAAATAAACACCAATAATATACGAGGTCTGTTCAGAAAGTATCCAACCTTATGCTCTAAAAAAATAAATAGTTAACCTGTTTAGCTAGAACACTAATCTCCCCTCAAAGTAGGTCCCTTCAGATTTGACACACATAGCCCAGTGTTCTCTCCACTGCCTGAAACATTTTCCAAAGTCAGTTTTCAGTATCTCCTGCAAGTGCTTCATTGCATACGTCATGATCTCTTCTCTCATCTTAAATCGGGAACCCTTCAGCGGAGTTTTGAGTTTGGGGAATAACCAAAAGTTGAACAGAGCCATGTCTAGTGAATAGGGAGCCTGCCAGACCTGTGGGATGTTGTGCTTGGGCAAAAGATTCCCGAATCAGTTAAGAAGAAAGGGCAGGGTGTTGTCATGATGCAGCTTCCAACTTTCCTTGACAGCCCAATCTTCTGGTGCATATTCGTGATGCACAACACCACAGTAGTTGAAAAAATTGTCAATGTGCGAGTTCATTACTTTGCTGTGGACCTGTCATGCCTTTTTGGGCACGAGGCGACCCTGCATGCTTCCACTGGGATGATTGTGCTTTGTTTTCTGGGTCGTACCTGTACACCCAAGTCTCATCTCCAGTGATAACAGTCTTCAGAAAGTCTGGATCATGACTTGCACACTCCAACCTGTCTTGAGCAATGTTCATCCGAGAGATGAGATCGTGACGAATCACCTGCAAGAGATACCAAAAACTGACTTTGAAAAATGTTTCAGGCAGTGGCAAGAACGCTGGACTACATGTGTTAAGTCAGAAGGAGCCTACTTTTAGGTTGATTAGTATCCTAGTTCAGCAGGTTAGCTATTTATTTCTTTAGAGCCTAAGGTCAGATACTTTCTGAACAGACCTCGTATAGCAGGATACAGAGGTTCATTTCCTATAATTTTGCTCTAAAATCTCACTTTATGGCATATTGGTGCTTGTCTCTCTGATTTTCTGAGTGCCTCGTATGTTTCCTCTGTGTGATTTCAGTTGACGTGCGTGTGCCATTCACCGTGGAGACGTTTATTCAAAATATGTTCATGATCCTGTCCTCACTTCTGTTTGTTTGTATGGTGTTCCCGCACTTCCTACCCATCTTGGTGCTCCTTGCTGTTATTTTCTTCTTTGTACGCAATGTGTTCAGGTAAGTCATAATTTCTGTATGATAAACTTGACTGTAGTTGTTTTTTTTTTTTTTTTTTTTTATTATTATTATTAAGTTTTTGAGTCTGGAGGGTGAAGTGCTCGAAAGGGTACAGCAGGGAAGGAAGGTTGCTGGTTCGTTGAAAGCAGTGATAAGAAACAGGGAGGTGAGCATGGAAGTGAAAAAGTTGTTACATGACAGTATTGTGATACCAACTCTGACATATGGAAGTGAAGCTTGGACCCTGTTGGAAGGACAGAAGTCAAGAGTGAGAGGGAAGGGGAGGCCGAGGATGAGATGGAGGGATGGAGTGGAGAGGTATATGAGAGAGGGGGGTGTGAGTTGGGAGCGTGGTAGTGAAATGGCAGGGGACAGAGTGACATGGAGGCGATTTGTTTGTGGCCACCCCGTTCGGGATTGAGGCGTCTGGCAATAGATAGATAGATAGAAGTTTTTGATGAAGCCTGTCTTGGCCTACAACACTGAATGGTTGGTAACAACTGTAATACAGTACTCCTTCATTATCAACAGGATTTTAAAAAACAAATTCAACTATAGATTTTTCTTTTTCTTTTATGCCTGGAAATTATTGATTAATTATTTTCAAGACAGGCAAAAAAATTTGTTCCACTCTTTTCGCATGGTATCACTGGCAGCATCTTCCCACCAACCCACTAGTCACCTGCTTTCAGCTCTACTCATTTAAGTCTGTGCATCTAAGTCCCACTTTTAATATACAGTAAAACCTCGATATAACGGACTTCAGTAGACCGGAATTAGCTTTTATCAGACCCGAGGAGCTACCGGACTAAACTCCTATATATCGGAAAAAGTCCGATATAGCCAGAAAGCAGTCCAGACTGCCTGACAACTTCAGCTATGTTCACCACAATAAGACAAGTAAAAGACATGTTTTTCAGTGCACAGTACAGTATTATTATACCATTTGATTAATGTAGTGAAGATATAACACAGTACAATACTGCAATGGTGGTGAAAACTACCGATGCAATCCGGACTAATGTCTGATATAGCGGAAAAAGTCCGGATTAGCAGGGGTAAGTCCAGATGTCGCTTTTATCGGAAAATCGCATATTTCGGACTGGCCTGAGCCCCAGTTAGTCCATTATAGTGAGGTCTTACTGTATGACAAAATATTCTTTGTGCCTGTTACCCCTTCTGTGGAAAATAATAAAATATTTATGTAAAAAATGCATGTGGGTGGCACCAGCCTGTCTCTTTTGTGTTATGTATGTAATTAGTTGCCTGCTTTCAGCTTAGATCAACAGTTTTGTGGTGAATTGATATGTATAAATGAAAAGCATTTTTAATTAAAATCACATTACCATAACATCCAAGTGTTGCATAAGAATTATTGAATAAGTATAGAGTATTAGTGGTTGGTGGGGGTGCTCACCATCCACTCACTCAATGTAGTGCTGCTCTTGGGTGCCTGCCCTCTCCTCTCTTTATTCCCTCCTCTTCTGTCTCTCTCTCTCCTTCATTCTTTCCTCTTCCTTCTGTCTACAGGTGACTTTTGCACTGAGTGACAAGCCAAATGGTTTCCTGTACACCAGGAAACCATTTACTATGCTGGGTGGTAACCATATAACCAAATTATGGCACCTGGTGGTTTAGTGGGCAATTAAGGCACTCCAATCAGATTGAGCCATGAAAAGTTTATATCCAAGGGGTGGTTGGGGTTTATTGCTCTTATAATGTTACTCAGGGATGAATAAGGCGGTCACTCTCATCTTAACCCCTTAACTGCTACGTTCCCTCTGAATGGACCCATGAACAGATTGCAGCATTCCTTTCAAAATCCACAATTCTATTTTAAAAGTTGCACCCTGTATTCTGCCCCAAGAACTTTGTGTATTCATCCACTCATCATTTTAGCTTCTTGCACTGTCAATTTGAACACTAGCAAGCTTGAACAAGTACAAAAGAAAGTGACAACATGGTGCCTAGAGTGTCAGGTTGGCTTATGTCTAGGAGACTGCAACCGTGACTTTCACACACTTGTCAACTTCTGGAAAAGTGACTCACAAAATGTAAATAATTGAAAGAAACTAATTTAAGTGTGAATAAATCCATCCATATATCCATCATCCAATCCTATGTTGCCCCACAGAGGAGTGTAGGAGCCCAGGGCTAGGCAAGTTAGTTATGATATTTAAGATGAGAGTGACCAGCCTCACTCATCCCTGAATGTCATTACATTAGAAATTAACCCCAACCATCCCTTGGATGTAAACCTTCACTGGCTCAATCCGACTGGAGCGTCGTAATTATCCGCTAAACCACCAGGTGCCAAAATTTGGTTATATGGTTACCACCCAGTGTAGTAAATGGTTTCTTGGTGTACAGGAAACCATTTGGCTTGTCACTCAGTGTAGAGTCACCCACAGGCAGAAGGACAAGGAAAGAATGAAGGAAAGAAAAACAGAAGAGGATTGAAGGAAAGAAGGATGGAGGAGAGGAAAGGGCAGACACTCGAGAACAGCACTTCATCGAGTGAGTGGATTGTGAGCGCCCCCACCTACCACAAAATATTTGGAAAATGAAAGTGTCTGGTGTAAGCTATATAAATATATTTCTTTGAAGTTAGCATTATTTACTATTACTGACTAGTTTTTCATTGATCAGTGTAACACTATTTTTTTTTATAATGTCTGTAAAATAATGATATTGAAGTGCTAGGTGACACCATAGTGCATACCTAAGTGACATGTATAGAGGTGCGTGGTGGTGAAGTAAAGGGTGGTGGGTGACAATGGGGGTCATTGAGGATGATGGACAGCTACAGCAATGCGCAAAAACACCTATAATGATGTTGCTTCCACTTATCTCTACGACAACATAGCAGCATTTAGACATTCACTAAAGTGCTCATAGGTAAATAGAAGGGTTTAGCTTCCTTGTACATGTATATATTTTTTTCTTTTTTTGTATTATGTATTCATTTTTTCATTCATTATCCAATCCTGTGTCACCCCACGGAGGAGCATAGGAGTCCGGGGCTAGGCAAGTTGGTCCTGACATTTAAGATGAGAGTGACCAGCCTCACTCATCCCTGAATGGCATTACGTGAGCAATAAACCCCAATCACCCCGTGGATATGAAACTTCACTGTGTCAGTCTGACTGAGAGCACCTCAGTTACCCACTGAACTACCAGGTACCATAATTTGGTTATATGGTTACCATCCAGCATAGTAAGTGGTTTCCTGGTGTACAGGAAACCATTTGGCTTGTCACTCAGTGTAGAGTCACCCACAGGCAGAAGGACGAGGAAAGAATGAAGGCAAGAAAGACAGAAGAGGGAGTGTAAAGTCTCCCGTAGGCAGAAGGACATGGAAAGAATGAAGGAAAGAAAGACAGAAGAGGATTGAAGGAAAGAAGGATGGAGGAGAAGAAAGGGCAGACACGCGAGAGCAGCACTACATTGAGTCAGTGTATCGTGTATTAATATGAAAATTGTGAATAGAAAATGGGATCTTATGGGTGAATTGCCACAACAGGGGCCTCACTTTCACCACCTAGCCACAGTTTCGTTTCGTTTCGTTTCATTTTTGAAGGCTCCAACATGCTTGCATGTGTCGGCCTTGGTCACCTAATGGCGGCTCTCCACGCTGCTCGATCTCTGGCAGCCTCCCTATTCAGTCCCTTAACCCTTAAGTCACATTTAATGACCTCGTCCCATGTCTTTCTCGGTCTACCCCTCCCAACCCCTCCCCCAATATTAACACTTCTCACCCTCTGTACCCAATTATCCTCCCCCATCCTCTCCACATGTCCAAACCACCTCAGCCTACCTCTCCTCATCACAACACCAATACACTCCAGTCCCATCCTACCTCTCAACTCTTCTATCGTAAACAGTGAAGGGGTTAAATGTCAGGACCAATTTGCCTAGCCCTGGGCTTCTATGCTCCGCATGGGACAATACTAGATTAGATGATAAATGTTATGAAATAGAGTATACTGTAAAGGCAGCCATTGGAAAATTGGTAATGATTGTTTTTGTTTATTGACAGCCATCTTAGGAATGTAACTTATATCGATAATGAGGAAGACCTATATTTTGGAACACAATGCCGTTATATACAGTAACGAGAGCTACCTGTACTGTATTGTTATATTGCGTATGATTTTTAATTTTTTTTACGTGCTGGAAAATTGAATTTTACACGTAACAAGCAGTGCCATTTTTCTCTTACATTTAGGATAGGTATACGAGACTTCAAGAGACTAGAGAATGTGTCCAGATCACCACTGTACACCCACATCAGCACCACAGTTAATGGCTTGGCCACAATCAGTGCTTATGGAAAGCAAAACCTCTTTACCAAAAAGTAAGTAGTACTGATTATTAATTATTTTATATGTCTTGATATTCAGTGCTGTACTATTGTGCTCAGGATGTTTTTTTTATTGAATTTAGTTATTTTATTGTACTATAGTTCAAAGCTGCTTTCAACATATTTTCTGTATTATAGGTTTATGGTGCTTTTTGATGAAAACAGCTGTGTCTTCTATCTGTTCAACTGTGCCATGCGATGGATGGCAATAAGGCTGGATCTTCTTGCATGTAAGTCAACAGTAAAGTGACTGTAGCTTAAATCAACAGTGATATTTGGAGTAAGTGAAGATATTATTGAGTTTTTTTTTTTTTTTTTTTTTTTTTTTTTTTTTTTTTTTTTTTTTTTAATGGTTGATGATCAAGTATCTGGGTACTGCAGTTCACTGGACATTGTTCATACAGGCTTTCCGTATTTAGTGATCTTTACTGTGAGTTTTCAGAATTTTTAACACTTCTTTGTTTAACAATACTGTATTCAGTTTCCCTTTTAGTGATAACTCAGAAAGACAAAAATTTGATAACTGATTTTTAAAAATCTCTAGTAATTGTAGTAGTAGTAGTAAACAACACCAGTCAGTCTGGTTGAGCAGACCCATTGGCCGCATGCAAGCAACTGCCCCTGCAGGGCTGGGCCATGCATTGGCCTAATGTTCCCTTGTGGTGGACAGTACCTCACTTTAGCAAGGTGCAGGAAGAGTGTGGAGATTTGGTTCCTGAATGGATGCCGGATATATGCTCTCCACCCAGTTAACAGGACACCATAGTAGGCTCTGTAAAGTGAAAGTAGGTACAGCATGTACACTAAATAGTGGCATTGCTAGGAATAAGTGGGAGTGCAGCTTGGCTATCTTTACCATCACATTACCTATTTTGTATTACTTGAAGTGTCTTTTTTGTTCATCTTTACATTTTACAATGAATGCTCATCTTCAGTGGATTAAAGTGCTAGTACAGTATGTGACATTTTAGGTGGTTATGAACTTGTGGTTTTCGACTGGGGTTAGATAAAAGTACCCTGCCAGCATTTCCTTCTCAAACTCGTGTTATAGTAGGTTCACAACTAATGATGCACCTTCAGGCAGTCAACCACGTCATTAAGTGAGAGATGACTTTAGTTCTTTTGTTTGTAGATGATTTCCATCCCTTTTATAATCTAGTGCTAAGTGTGTTTAGGATGATAACAATAAAGACAGTGGTGGTGGTGGTGGTGGTGGTAGTGTTGGTGGTGTTAGTGATCATGGTGATGGTGTTGTGATGATGATGGCAAAGTATATTTTCAGTGTCAGTGTCATCCTGTACGGCACTGCTGGCACTGGTGCTGCGAGGGTCAGTGGAGGCCTCCTTCGCTGGGTTGGCTTTGGCATATGCAGCCCAGCTTAGCGGTATCTTTCAGTACACCGTGAGGCTCAGCGTTGAGACTGAGGCCAGGTTTACGTCAGTCGAGAGAATCAACAACTGTCTCAAGGTAGGAGCAGGTCTTATTCAAATTTGTTTTGCATGAAGTTGTTTCATTAATAAACTGATGACCACTCACTCGCAGTAGTACTGCTCTCGGGTGTCTGCCGGTTCCTCTCCTTCATCATTCTTTCCTTCCATCCTCTTCTATCTTTCTTTCCTTCATTCTTTCCTCTTCCTTCTGCCTGTGGGTGACTTTACAGTAAGTGACAAGCCAAATGGTTTCCTGTTCACCAGGAAACCATTTACTGTGGTGGGAGGTAACCATATAACCAAATTTTGGCGCCTGGTGGTTTAGTGGGTAATTACGGCACTCCAATCGGATTGAGCCGGCGAAGGTTTATAACCATGGGGTTGTTGGGGTTTATTGCTCATGTAATGCCACTTAGGGATGAATGAGGCTGGTCACTCGCATCTTAAATGTCAGGACAAACTTGCCCAGCCCCGGGCTCCTGCGCTTCTCATGGGGCAACGTAGGATTGGATGATGAATGAATCAAAAAAGAAAAATAAATAAATAATCAATTGGCACTTTCTTGTTCACATAAAGTTGCTTGTGAGGCCAGATTCACTTCAGTCAAGATAATCAACAACTGCCATAAACTGCAATGCAAAGTTTACTTCATCCATCACCCAATTCTTTGTTGCCATCTTAGGAGGGTAGGGGCCTAGGGCCAGGCTAAATATTCTAGACCTAAGGCTAGAGTGATCAGTTGTTTGTCCCTGCATGAGCTATAAACCCTAATCATCCCTTGCATTTGACTCTCGTGCATCATATCCAATTCAAGCAGCTTAACTTAGTAGACCACTTAGAAAATTTTTTTATGGAAGTGTATTAAAGCTTCATTGTAGTGATGTATTAGTATATTCATGTTCCTCTCAGAGAAGTCAATTCAACCAGGGGAAGGATTCTCATACTGAAGTGGTTGATGAAGATTTTCTGTAACCCCTCCAGTTTTGAAAAGTCACCAAAAAGCAGAGTAAATTCATGTGGTAATGGCGAGAATAAGAATAAAGCAGCAGCATCAGATGCATGGGGTCACCTCTTCTCTCAGATGTCATATCTGTTAGTTTGCATTGTACTTGGTACCAACAGAAGATTTTATTTAGAGAAAGAGAGACTTTTCAAACTGGAAGGGTGAAGTACAGTCAGTAAGGGAGGCTTTTCTTACCCTGAAGAAATTGGTCAGGATATAGTAAAAAATTACTAATAAATCATGTAGTGTCATTCAAGGAGTTAAACTTAATGTTAGGTGTATGTCAGATAGAATTATTAATGCTGTATCCTTTAATTTTAGTTGTATGTTGATTATCTGGGTTTTGTATGCAAATAGAAACATAAAACTAATGCAGTAATTATCTTGCCAAAAATGCATATTGATGTTTATAACTTTTGTATGCTGTGCTAGAAAAGGAATTATACAACAGTTCCTTGTTACTGTATATGCTAGGAATTTGTTGTAAAATATCACAGATTTTTTCCAAACAGCTGGTGCTTTATTTGTGCTAAAGTAATATTAATAAACATTCTTTTTTTAGATACAGTATAAATATTACAAAGGACTGAAAAAAAAAAAAAATAGCCGATGAGGAGTTTCATTACTTTAGGTAGAGTAATGATGCAATAAATCAGCACATTGTATTAACAGGTGCTAGTGTCTGAGGCGCCTGCAGTCATTGAATCCAAGCGTACTGATCCAGCTTGGCCAAAATATGGACGCATCAGTTTCCGGAAAGTCCAAATGAAGTATCGGCCTGAGACTCCTCTTGTGTTAAAGGGCATCACCTTTGACATCGATTCCATGGAGAAAATTGGTAAATTTTTGGCTTAATTTCTCAAGATACCTGTAATACCAAATAGTGGTATTGCATGGACGTTAATACCATGTGGTATTGTATTGGTAGTTTCATCTACTGGGCTCATAGTTATCAGCACTGTGCTTTGGTTACTGGATTGTACATGTTACTGTTCTTTTTGAAATAATAGACTCATGGAATAGGCAAAACTAGACCCCAGTAACATCAAGTTTTTTTTTATGCTATTATGAAGGAAAGAAATAGGTTGCAAGTTCTTTGAAACACAAAAATTCACTCTTGACACACACTGCTGTTAGAGATCTGGTTATCACAAACAATACCTTAATGTTCCTACTGACATTCATTTTTTTTTTTTTTTTTAATGTAAGGTTATGTATTGCACTTTAGATTTTGTGAAACTTTTTTTTTTTTTTAGGCGGTGGCTCAGTCGGTAGAGAGATGGTCTGCAGTCCTAACGGACCCAGGTTCAAATCCCCGCTGGGGCAGGGAACAGTTTAAGGATTTGAATTTCATTAAATCAGGCTTTACCAATCTCCCAGAAGACCCGCCGACATGTCGTAAAAATACCCCCGCTAATACCAATACACCAGTCCTGTATGAGACAGCCGTAGGATGTATTCAATATGGATGGTGGGTGTTAGGAATGAAGTGGTGACATGTAGAGGTGTATGGTATGTAGGAGGACTGCTGGGCCTTGATAGCAGGCTGTGAAGCCTATGCCCAGAGTCGGACACATTAAAAAAAAATAAATAAAATTGATACTGCATGTTAATGGGTGGATTAGGTTCTTGGCACATGCAGTGGAATCCTGGTAGGTTGTTGGAGTCAGAACATGTTTGTAGCAGTTGGCTGGATTTTGCTTGTGCAGAGATGTAGAGAAAATATTTTCTAACATTTTCAGTATCATTTGGCATTACAGTACTTATTTATTTATTGTATTTAGTTGTGAGAAGTGCATAATCAGGGATTTGGCACCCCTTTTTAATGTGACAGCATTCGGATTGACACTGCCAGATACGTTTATGTGAAGCTACAGAATGTAGTGAAAGTTTTTTGGCATATCTGATAGAGCCAGGATTCCAAGGGCTTGAATGATCAGTGAATGGAAACATGGCCCATTGGACTGGGCAAACTTGGGCTGTCTGGACATTACTACTCCTCACCCTGCCCTAGGTGGGAAAGGAGGTCTGGATGATGATGATGATGATATGATGATTTTTTTTTTTATATATAAAGCATACCAGCATGAGTATACTCTTCTCACTGTAAATTAGCCTAAAATTGTCATGTCTCCATCTTGAATCCTGAGTTTAGCAATAGATTAACTCTGGAATATGATGCTAGCCATAAAAAAGTACTGTGGAAAGGAAGTAGGGTCATAGTATTGCAGTATATTATTGAGGCATTGACCAGAGGGAAGTGATCTATAGAATGATGATAAAATCTGCCAAGGTACAGTAGACAAACTATAGTGTGTTGTGTTGTGTTGTGTTGTGTGGTGCAGGTGTGGTGGGTAGGACAGGATCAGGCAAGTCGTCATTGGGTGTGGTGTTGTTCCGCTTGGTGGAGCTGTCGTCCGGCAGCATCCGTATTGACGGCACAGATATATCAACCATAGGCCTAGATGACCTTCGCTCCTGCCTCTCCATCATTCCACAGGACCCTGTGCTCTTCATTGGCACTATCAGGTTTGTTGTTGGAAGAATTACATCTAAATTTGGAAACTGTGTTCATTCAGATGCATGAGTTTCTGCCTGAGGTGGACCCTCTTCAGATTTACAAACAACTTTATAAATGTGGAGATTTTACTTCCTTTTCATCAAGAAGAGGTTTGCTTACAGTCCCCTGCCAGAAAAATGTTTGTGAAAATTTTTTTTTTTGCTCCCCAAATATCAGAGAGTGTCCTTCCTTACACAGTACTTTTAGTTGTGTACTTTGTTTTGTTATCTTTCTCTTATGTAAGTTTTCATACTCAACATAATTGCAGGTACAACTTGGATCCTTTTGAAGTGCATTCTGATACTGACATCTGGTCAGCACTAGAGCAGACATACATGAAGGAGCATGTGTCTAACTTAGATGATGGACTGAGCTCCCTTGTAGTTGAGAATGGCGAGAACTTCTCTGTAGGAGAGCGCCAGTTGCTTTGTATGGCTAGAGCTCTTCTGAGAAACAGTAAGGTAGGTTTGATAAGCACTTGTCACAGTACATAACTCATATTTTGTTTTCTCTCAATCCTGTTCATACATATAATATCCAAACTAGTAAAAATTAACCTCTACCTTCTTGGAGGATATATGATGCTAAGAGGAGTGTCCTGGGCAATGTTGCATGATGTGAAAGGCTTTCCCTGTTAGGAAGTGACAGCTGGTGGTTCAGTCATGAATTATAACTCTCCCCAACACCACCCAGTAAAACTCAGTCTGCTCCAGCTAACATGAATGGAAAACACTCTTGTTTCTTATGCAGTGTGTCTGTGTTGTGCTGCAGCATCATGCTTTTATTTTTTTTTCTTCCCCCCCCCCCAAAAAAAAAATCACTATTTGTTTTCTTGTCGCAGTGGGGGTATCAGTCAGGCATAAAGTTATTTCTTTTTTCTCCTCCTTGCAAAACCTAAGTAACTGCAGGTTCAGTAGGAGCAGTTTGTTGTAAAAATGCCTGGGTGAGAGGGAAGACTTTGTGTCCCATCCCCAGACTGCAGAGGTTAAAGTGAGATAATGGTGATTTTATGTTCTGGTATAGCACTTTTGTCTTGTATGTTGTAGAGTTTGTCTATGTTATTTGTTTCAGATCCTGTTCCTTGATGAAGCAACAGCATCCATAGACACAGAGACTGATAGCAAGATTCAGAAGACACTGATGGAGGCATTTAAGTACTGCACTATGATTACTATAGCACACAGGTAATGGATGTACATATAACACAATGCAAGATTATTGTTGGTACTATATTCCTGTACTCAGATTATGTACAGTAAATGTGCTGCTGTATTTTGGAATATGAACATAAGCAATTTATACAGTATTCTTTTGGCTTGACATTCATTCACTTGTTTAGTATGATGATGTACTTTTTATTTTATTTTTGCTACCACCAGATTATTTTCTTAAACTTAGATATAGTCTCTTGTATTGAAAGAGTTAATTAAGGTCATATATAACCCCTCCAGTTCATAGTGTCTTTCCTAAGCTAAGTATAATTTTCTGTAGCAAGCAAGAATAAGAACTGTGTCATCAAATTTGGTAAAGGAGATAAAGTTGCATGTTATTAGCCTTTAAAACTCATAGTTAAATGCATTGCATTTACCAGTTCCTGCAGGTTGAACACAGTGATTGGGTATTCATGTTGATGAAAGATGTGCATCATAAAAATTAAGTGGATGAAGTTGAAACGATGAGTTTTCCGTGAATGTTGGTTTACATCAGGGGTCAGGTGAGCCCTTTGTTGTTTATCATGGTACTAGAAGCCCTCTCACATGACTTCAGATATGGACTCCCATGGGAGATGTTGTATGCCAATGATATAGTGTTGAATGCAGAGAATGAAAGGGAGGCGGAAGAAAGATTTAGGAAGTGGAGAGGTGGTATGGGGCACAAGGGCTGAAGAGTAAATGGAGATAAAAGAGTGATAGTTTGTAGGACTGGAGGCAATACTGTCAAAGAAGAGGGAGAGTGGCCATGCGTGATTTGCCACAAGGGCGTGGGAAGAACAGTAATTCCATCTTGTACAGTGTTTGTGATAAGTAGGTGCATAAGAGATGTAGTGATATTGGAGGTAGACTGTGAGATAATGCTGATTTCATGTGTGTGGTGTGTCCAACAAGAACGTGTGGAGATTGTCAGGTGTGAAATGATTTATCTTCTTGGTGAGTTGCTTGAGTGTGTGGAAGAGCTTTGTTATTTGGGAGACGTTATGTGCTGGAGATGGGGCCGAACCTATCTCTGTGCTAGAGTGAGGACTGGTTAGAAGAAGTTCAGGGAGCTGTTGCCTTTCCTAACATTGAGAGGGCTCTCCCTCCATGCTAAGAGATCTTTGTAAGTGGCATGTGTTAGGAGTGTAATGCTGTATGATAGTGAGACCTGGGCAGTAAAGGAAGCAGATATTCGCAGGCTCAAATGTACAGAAATGGCAGTGATTAGGTGGATGTGCAGTGCGTCCTTGAGTGTGAGGCCTTGGGGGAGCTAGGTTTATGATGGAAGAGTTGAGAATTAGGATGCGACTGGAGTGTATTGGTGTTGTGATAAGGAGAGGTAGACTGAAATATTTTGGGTATATGGAGAGGATGGGGGATGATAATTGGTTGCAGAAATTGAGAAGTGTTAATGTTAGGGGTAAGGTTGTGAGAGGTAGACCAAAAATGACCTGGGATGAGGTCATTGAGTGTGACTTTAGGGTTAAGGGATTGAGTAGGGAAGCTGCCAGAGACTGAACAGCATGGAGAGCCTTTAAAAATGGAATGAAACAAAATGAAATTGTTCCTCCCTCCATCCATCCATCATCTAATCCTATGTTGCTCCACAGAGGAGTGTAGGAGCCCAGGGCTAGGCAAGTTGGTCTACTGACGATTAATACTCCAATGTTAACCACTTCCTGCAGATTGAACACAGTGATGGGGTGTTCGCGAGTGTTGGTGATGGATGATGGGAAAGTGATGGAGTTTGACACCCCTGCTGCTCTCATAGCCAACCCTGCATCCCAGTTTTCCAAGATGGTTGCCAAGGCAGAATCATCCTTCATGCTCTAGTCACAGACAACTCCACCTTGTGTTTTAATGATGTACACTCAAGGAAAGCTCCATGATGTACACTTGCTTACTAGTTTGAACCTTAAAATGAAAAAAGAGGTACCGAAGCAGTAGCCAAACACTAATCTGTCTGGCAACTGTTTGTGAGAGGGGTGAGGTTATGGAAGGAGGAATGTTAAGGGAACTAATGGCTTCTACTTCTCCCCCTTCCTTCGTCATCCCTTTCATGCACAGTTACCAATAGGCAAGTGCCTAGTTACTGCTGTGTTACCACTTCTCACATTTACAGGTTTGAAGTGCTGGGCAGATGTATAACATGGAACTTTACTCGAGTGTACATTCAAGAGCAGTTGTCTGTATCTCCCCCAGAGGACAAAGTCATCATCCAGTGAACAGTCCATTCATTCTAAGATGAAGTGAAATCCATGCAGAGTGAGAGTGAGGGTGAGTTCACAAGGAAATGATGAAGAGAATGGAAGGTGATAAACTTTCTCATGCTGGAGGCATACCAATTATTGCTTTTGTCTGTATAGATATGGTGGATGAGTGTGTGAGGAAGAGAGGTTTGGAAGTCGGTGAGGCCAGGGAACTGAGAAGAGTTTGAGCTGGCTGGATGAATATTGTGAGGAGAAGTTCATGATCAGGGATTTGGCACCCCTTTTTAATGTGACAGCATCTGGATTGATTCTGTCAGATACGTTTATGTGAAGCTACAGAATGTGGTGAATGTTTTTGGCATATCCGATAGAGCCAGGATTCCGGGAGCTTGAATGATAAGTGAATGGAAGTGTGGCCCATTGGATTGGGCAGATTTGAGCTGTCTGGACTTTGCTACTCCTCACCCTGCCCTAGGGTGGGAAAGGTCCGGATGCTGATGATGATGATGATGATGAAGTATATTTCACCTAACACTGTAAAATTATTTCTGTAAGTTGCTGCTTCAGGGTAGGGTTTTTTCCAGCATAAAAGCTTATCCTTTCAAATACTTACTTAGTTATAAGAGTACAAGAATTTTGATTGATGTGTATCTGATTTGTGACCCAACATATCTATTTGTACAATATATTGTATATCAAATGGAAGGATCCATAAGCAGTCTAGAGCACTGACAATGTAAGTGTGAGTTGTTTCAGCCGTGATTCTTCAATTTCTTTCTTGAACACTTTTAAGAGGTGTGTGTGTTGCAGAAAAAATCTCTTATTCCTATCATTCTAACCTTATTTGTCACCAATATGTTGGGTGGGTAGGATCCAGGAATAGTTACAGAAAACCCCAATGAAAAGTCTCATTTGAGCACCCCGTGAAGTGAGCCACATCCATTCACTCATTATTAAGGCCTTCATATGTCTTAGTTCCACCTCACAACAAAGCTTCTTTTCCTTCACACTAGAAGTGGTCCTAAATAATATATATATACTTTTCATAAAAAAATGTGTTGGATGAGAAAATATGTTCATATTTTAACACTGAAAGTACTGTACGTGTATGGTTATGGTAATTTGTTGATATTTCAGCTTACATATCAGATACTTACCCGATATTTATTGAATGTAATAATTACTTAACAAACTTACTGGTGATTTGTTCAGTTAACTTTACATAGAATCTGGGATTATTGGCAAGTGGGTCATTTCTTCATGAGGAACGTTACATTTGGAGACAGGTTACTGAACTCCTCTCAGTTATATCTGCAAAATTATGCAATATAAACAAATGGTTTTTGCAAGCTATATAACCAACACTTCCCCCTGCATCATACCACAGTTGGATTGTTTATATGTTTTATTTTGGATGGGATATAGATTTTCAAAAGCTGCGTGAGGAACATTACCACAATGCTACCCCCTCTTGTAGTTGGCATAAGTAATTTCAGTAAGTCTGTGATTTGACTGGTTCAGTCAAGGAGTGCTACATATCAGTATGTCAGTAGATAAGGATCATACCCATACTCAGCAAATTTGATTATTGCTAATAACTGTTGTGCTGTTAAGGAAAATGTGACCATGAGACACGTTACTGAAAAAGTGAGGAACGTTACTTGTGCGATTTTTATTGAAATATGATTATACAATCAGCTCGGATTACAGTTAAAGTAATTGTATCACAAACATGAACAATATGTGTACTGATGTGAGATTTACTTAATAAACTAACCAGAAAATGGTTGGTGGGGGCACTCACCATCCACTCACTCGATGCAGTGCTGCTCTCGGGTC
The DNA here is from genome assembly GCA_018397915.1 of Birgus latro. Classification (NCBI taxonomy): domain Eukaryota; kingdom Metazoa; phylum Arthropoda; class Malacostraca; order Decapoda; family Coenobitidae; genus Birgus; species Birgus latro. The sequence goes on along the minus strand of JAGKTI010001282.1, from coordinate 7,372 downwards.
CCTGCCCTTTCCTCTCTTCCTTCCATCTTCCCATCCTTCTTCTTTTGTCTTTCCTTCTTTCATTCTTTCTTCTTTCTTCTGTCTATGGGTGACTCTACACTGATTGACAAGCCAAATGGTTTCCTGTACACCAAGAAACCATTTACCACTCCAAGTGGTAACCATATAACTAAATTATGGTGCCTGGTGGTTTGGAGGGCAATAAAGACACTCCAATGGGATTGAACTGGTGCAGGTTTATATCCAAGGGGTGGTTGGGGTTTACTTATCATGTAATGCCACCCAGGGATGAGTGAGGCTGGTCACTCTCATCTTAAATATCAGGACCAACTTGCCTAACCCCGGGCTCCTACACGCCTCATGGGGCACCACTGGATTAGATGATGAATGAATGAATGAACTAACCAGAAGACAGTTCCTGTTTAAGTGACATCAACTTCATTCAAGTGACATCAACAACATGACATCAACATAGACTAATTGGTCGAGGAGGGAAAAGTCTTCCCTTTGAATGTATGTACCATTCTTGATACTTGATGGGTTGGCAAAGCCTGGACAACCATGTCCTCTGCTGTCTCATCTCTGTCTGGGTTGTCAAGGAAATGAAACTGAGTATTACCCACTCTGGTGATGTCCCTCTTTCTAAGGTAGTTAACTTTGATCATGTTCTTTGCAGTCACTGACTCAAACACTGCAGTTCATAATGTTTAGACAACTTCTTTGTTGTACAGTGAACCAGTACAGTCATGAACACTAATAAGGGGACAGAGTAGTCTGCCACAAGATGGCAGGTTAATCGCATACATCCACTCTCCAACTCCCCCTCCTTACCCCAACAAAACCACCGATTAGTTAGGCAGATGGATCGGAGGTCTGAAACTTTGCTGTCTTTCACATCTTGCCGCATGTAATATTAGTATAATTTATTCTACTATTACGTGTATTATTATTATGCATATACATCCACCTTCAACTCATTGAGAAATAATTATATTGCTTTAGCAGATTTCAGTAGAATGACCTCGCTGTTTAGAATTTTATTTCAAATATTTATTTGTCTTCTAAACGATGTACTAAAATCCAGTTAACAGTGACAAGTTATATGACTACTATCTTTAGAAGTCCCACTCCTGCCTTGTCATGTGGGGAGCCACATATGCACCCATCTGCATATCCACCTGCTCACTCAACCCATCCAACACTCACCCTTCCCACCCACCTGTGCCACCCACCAAACACACCGATCTCAGCCATGCACCCTGCCTGCCCACGAATGCCACCCACCAAGCTCATCTAACAATGCCACCCAACTCATTTACCCACCCTGAACCCACCCACCCACTCAAACCACCAACCCAACCACTCACACAGAGCACCCCAGTCACACAATCTTCTCAGCCACCCTGGCGACCCACCGTGTCACCACACATCCTGGCGACCCACACATTCCAACGATCCATCTTCCCTACCAACCACAGCCACCCACCCTTCTCACCTACCAATGCCGCCCACCATGCACACCCAACATTGCCATCCATGACATCAACTCATCTAGCCCTCCCACTGCAACCATCCTTCTCTCCCTGAGTTCAGTGTAACTGCAGTGGTTTCTTGTTTAAAGTTGTGCGTCAGAAATGTTACGTCATTTACTGGTAATGTTCCTCACACTATGCATGTAACTTGTGTGTTGGAGCATATGGCTTACCAGAGTCTCTTACAAGATATCACAGGGCTACATTAGTTAGGCACTAGGATTCCTATTTATAATATACAAGTGTTGTTAGCTTTCTTCAGTTCGTAAGCTGTGTGTGGGAAAAATGTAAAAAAAAAATCACACATTTCTCCTGAAGTACTGTACTTTCACTTCAAGGTCGGGCCACAGTCTGACTGCAGAGTATATGTATACAACTGTAGTCGCAATTAAAACTCAAACAGATGCTATTTCAGTAAAAACCAATGACAGCATTCCGAACAAATACAGTACATACTCCAGTCAATGATGATAAGAAAATCACTAATTTCAGTATGAACTTTTCTTCTGTGACATGGTATGACATATTTCAGTGCCTCACTCTCAGTAGACAGTTTAGAAACCTTTTCTGTCCAGATTAATAAAATTCAGTGTTTAAGCTTTATAATGATATATCATTTTTATATTTTTGATCATTTCTAAGAATGACACTAAAGGTTGACATTTTCATAGAATGTCCCAAGGATCCTTTTGTGCAGTGTTCTCCTTAGATTTGGAGGGTGTCATAGAAATGAAAGAACGTTGTTTAGTTTATTCAGGTACAGTAATGAGGGTTTGTAATTGTGCAGCTAGTGTTCAAGTACAGTCGCTTTGTAGCACAGCTAATACTCTGCAGTCACCTGATATTTTTTTGTAAGAATTTGTTAATTTTGTAATGTTTACTCATACCTTGCAGCTACAGCACATTAGCAGGGGCATAAAAATCAGGTAAGAATATTTCCAAGTACTTGCATGACCTTAGGTTTAAGTTCAGTTTTTACTTGGTACAAAGGTGGGCAGCTATACAACCTCAGTTTTAAATATTTACTGCTTACATGCTGAAGTCTGTGACAAACAGTCAAGAGGCCTACTTATACACTACTGAAATGTTTCATCTGCTGTAATGTACTGGCAAGTGTTTATGAGATTGTTGGTGAAATGAGTAATAATGAATTATAGTAAATATTACCATGATCGAAATTGCACAGCCTGAATCTTAGGCAGGTATTGCATTACCATGTATTTATTCTGCTGAGATGTCATTGAACTTTGATAGGTACGAATGTTGAGGGTGGAGTTGCGAGAGGTTAACCAAAAAGACCTGGGATGAGGTCCTAGAGTGAGACTTCACAGATAAAGGCCTGATTAGTGAGACTGCTAGAGTTTTAGCAGCATGGAGAGTTGTTATTAGGCAGCCAAGTCAATGCATGCAAGTATGTTGGAGCTTTTATAAAGAAACACGTGAATTGTTTAACCTTTTCATTCCAGTGGCATTTTAGATGTTACCATAAGGCAGTTTAAGTTAACTTGAGGTAGACCTTGTATTCTGAGAGAATTAAGGAAGACTATATCCAATTCCTTAGGCTGAAATGTCCATCCAGTGATAAATAAAGTAGTTTGGATATGGGAAGAATTAAATACAAAATATGTAATCTTTCTGAATGGTTAACTGCAATTGGGATATACATTTTGGAGTGGATGATGTGTAGATCATCTGTGCAATAGTGGCTGCCTAAAGAGCCATGAAAAAATGAGTCAGAGAGATGATTGATACCCTTGAATATTTCATTTCAGTATAAAACATCCTTCCAAGAATAACTGATTAGAAGTCATAACCATTATCATTACCACGGATAGAGGTAAATGTATTTAAATTGGTTAACCAAGGATGCTACTTACAATGAGGTTATGCCAGGTACTGTACAAGGAGCATGATAAGGGATACAGTATTGTCCCATTAAGATGCTGTACTTTGTTGGTGCATTGTTGTGATGTGGGTTGTCTTGCATGCTGTAACATCACCATTGTCAACTACTGGGAGCCCTTTGGCAAGAGAAAGCTCACTGAGAACAGTTTACATAAAGTTCATTTACATACTGTAATCCCAAGCCGAGCTCATGGAAGATAATTGAAATCTCTTATAACTTTTAGCCATCTTCACATAAGGACATTTTTGAGCAATAGCAATCGAAGGATCAGTGATTTATTTATTTATTTTATTTTTTTCAAAGGTGGTCACACAAGTGTTTCAAACCAGATAATTCTTGCAAGAAAAACCAAGTTAATGTCACCATGTGGGTGAGTCATCTTCAAGTGCTAGAAGTGGCATGGATTTAAGGTTTCTACCATGCCACTGCTGCTCCATTTAGTCATCTTTTGGAACACACAGGGATTGTGTGATGTGTTTTCCTTCTCTGTGTAATGTTTGCCTGAGTATAACTCTTTGGTGCACCACAACCGCTAAAATGGTCAAACTCATGACACTGGTACTCTGCCTTTTTCAGTGCTGTACTGTATATGATGAACTATTTTATTGTAGAAATTTAAAAAACTATTATAATTTTTAATATTTAAATGGTAAAATAAAAATAGATAAAGTAAAAAGCATGTGATAATTTCCATGGTTTAATCAGATTTTATAATATTTTTCGGAACTGCATATACCTGTATTTTATTTGATACAAACTGGATATCAGCATATGCAGTTAGACTACTTTTCTTGCTGTTATTTTTAACACATTTTTGTAAATATATATATTTGTTAATAAACATCAGTGCCTCATAATGTATTTCACTTGACCAGTAGTCTCCACACATTCTGTCAGTTACTGTACAACAAATGACCATACTGCTTTGGTCTGTTTGATAATTCATCCATCATTTTCATAGTTGGTGTTCTGTGCAACCACTGCTCAGCATTGTTCCACTGATGACAGTTTGTATTCACCCGGTCCTGGGAGACTTAAGATGCATAGTACAATAATTTATTTGGTTGTCTGTTCTTTCTTGCCAGGGATGGTTCCATCATGATTCAGTATGACTTCATGGATTGTATTATTTCATTTTTATTTGTACGTGCAATTTAGGTCAGTTTCTGGGTTTTATGTCAATTCAGCTTCCTTATAACACTGTAAGTAATCAACTGTGCTAACTATTAGGTAAAGCAGCAGTGCAAGACGTGGAGATGAGAATGGGCTATAACAGGGTTAGAAGGAAAAGTGGTACGATTTACTCCAATAATTTAATACTGTATTCAGTTCTTATCATTGCTAAATGGCTGTATTTCTTGATGTGAGTAGAAAGATCTCTGGGGTGAGGGTGGGGGGAGTATTTAGTGGTCAGCAATTGATTCCCCAATAAATCCATATAAGTTGTATGCCGTTATGTTTAATCATTATTTGTGCCAAGAAAACTGAAAGAATGTAGCTAATCTGATCTCTTTTATTAGATTCTTTAATGACATGGTATTTATACTAGGAAAATTCAGTATGTATTGCAGTGTTAAATTGTTGTAGTATTGATGTATCTTGCTTTATTTTACATAGCCAGACAATTTTGATAATGATTCCTAAAAGTTTGGATCTTGGATTGCAGTGAATCTGGTGTGTGCACAGTGCTGGAGAGGGATGCCTCTGCACAGTGGGACTGATATAACCATCTGGCCCCACTGCCTGGGTATGCAGACATCCTTCAACTCCCTGTCTTCCAAAAGTACGATTGTGGACTGCAGAAGGGCAAGTTTAGCTTGCTGTTTACCAGAATCTCATTCAGATAAACCTGGGCCTATAAAAACAGCTGTATGATGTGAGTTTTATCCAGTCATTCAAAGCTTAGATTTGTACAGTGCTAGCATAATGGTGAGGCTTCCACAGAGGTGTTGGAAAGGAAGAATTGTAACTTTATACAATATCATTTATGAATCACATTTTGATGGTATAAGCTGCTGGTAATGAATGCAAAACAAGTATAAAAAAACATGTTGGACTCTTGCTGTTGTGCTTTAGGTAAATTTTCCATGCAAGAATTCTGCAGTAGAGCTGTTTAAAGTTTGTTGCATATCTTAAGTAATTGCTTTGAGAGTTTCATATATTTGTTTTGTACAATTAATTGTAACTTTTGAAAAATATGATCCCAGTAGACCTATTACAGAAGTAATTTTTCATCCAGATGGCTTCATTTATTCATTCATTTATTTTCTAATCCAGTGTTGCCCCTTGAGGGGCGTAGGAGCCCAGGGCTGGGCAAGTTGGAACTGATATTTAAGATGAGAGCGACTAGCCTCACTTATCCTTGAATGGCATTACGTGAGTAATAAACCCCAACCATCCCTTGAATATAAACCTGCAGCAGCTCAATCTGATTGGAGTGCCATAATTACCCACTATTCCACTAAACCACCAGGTGCCATAATTTGGTTGTATAGTAGCAGCCGTGGCTCAGTGGGTTAGAGCGCTCCGCTCTGGCCGTAGGGTCAGAGGATCGAATCCACCCAAGGGTCATTGGTAGACATCAGGAAGGGCATCCGGTCATAAAATGCTACACGCTCCAATCCAAAAAAGGCCGACGCATGCAAGCATGTTGCAGCCTTCAAAAACGAAACGAACGAAACGTTACCACCCAGTGTAGTAAATGGTTTCCTGGTGCACAGGAAACCATTTGGCTTGTCACTCAGTACTGAGTCACCCGTAGACAGAAGGAAGAGGAAAGAATGAAGGAAAGAAAGACAGAAATGGAAGGAAGGAAAGAAAGAAGGAAGAGAGGAAAGGGCAGGCACCCAAGAGCCGCACTACATCGAGTGAGTGGACGGTGAGCACCCCCACCTTCCACAAAAATAGCTTCATAACCACCAGAATACACCAGTATATGTTTTTTTTTATGTAGTCAGTATTTAACTGCAAGAAAGAATAGCTAGAGAGTTTGAATGTTAAAATATCATTTAATGCAATATATAAAATTACTGTACTGTATGCAGCCAGTTTGAAAATGTTCCAGAGTTTATGTAGATAGTAATGAAGCAGTCATTATGATTCTCATTTTCTGGGTAAAACAAAAAATTGATCTCCATAATTGTTTATCAGTAGTGAATTGTGCAGAGCTGATGCAGAACACAAGGTGGGATGTGTATGGCTTCATATGAGAATGTTTACAACTGAAACATTTCATAGAGTTCAGACATTTAAATACATATGTACAATTTGTAAGGCACTGTTCCATACCTATATAGATCAACGTTTTTTATCACTTGCTGGCTGCTTTCTAGATTGCATGGACTCTGCAGTATTCAAGCCATGTACCGTACTGAGGTTCCTTCTCGAGATATCAGCCCACACTTTCCTTTGATTTGCCAGTAGAGACTGTGCCTTGCATGTTCAACTGTGCATACAGAATTTCATTTCTTTCACCCAGGTACTGTCAACAGTCTCTCCACATGTCCAAATCACCACAGATTACCAGTGCACATGTATTCACAACAGTATACAGCAGTTCTTTGACCTTAACTTGACCCAAATGTTTGTCTCTTTCTGTAGCTTGTTTCACATAGCTCAGTGGCAGAAAAAGATAAGGTTTTGGTTGTACATCCTTCCAGTGGCACTTCTTCACAGCTGATCCCATATTCTGTCGTTATTCATTTGTTACAGCTATGCATTCAAGGTGAAGAGATGGCAGTTTTAGGCCAAGCTACGGTAAAAAGAGTATGATAGTCTCAGTAGCCTAGTGAGTATGACACTCGCAGTGTCCAAGTGTCCTTTTAATGCTCCACACGCTTTGTCCTTCAGTGTGGCAATATCCATCCACCTCATCGTTCTCATTTCACTACACTTAAATATACAAACATCTACCTCTTTTACTGTCCCTGTTTCA
>JAGKTI010001281.1:77909-90871 GCA_018397915.1 Birgus latro | reverse complement strand
AAGAGATCTGCTTTATCAGTAGAAGAAATAGCTACAGAGCCATCAGAGTAGAAAAGAGGAGGGAAGGATGATGAGGTAAAGTTGTTAGAAAGGTTTTTGGCAAGGTGCCAGAAGGAGCGAGAAGAGTTCGAGTTGGAGAGTTGGGAACATTTAGCACGGATAAAATTGTTTTTAGCAGAGCGAAGAACAGACTTAGCACGATTCCGGGCAGAAATATATAAAAGGTGTGATTCAGGGGTGGGTTGGCTCCGGTACCTCTTATAGGCCCTCTCCTTGTTGCGGACAGCATTAGAACAAGCGTGATTAAACCAAGGCTTTCTTGCATTAGTCAGAGGATATGAGAAAGGAATGTATGCTTCCATGCCTGAGAGAATAACCTCCGTAACGCGCAAGGCACACTCAGATGGCTCCCGGCCATGGAAGCAATAATCATTCCATGGAAAATCAAAGAAGTACTGCCTGAGGGCCTCCCAATCTGCAGCTCCAAAGTGCCACAGGTGGCGTTTCTTTGGAGGGTCCACAGGCCGTACTGGAGCGATTGGACATGTTAAGGTAATAAGATTGTGATCGGAGGAGCCCAACGGAGAGAAAAGATGAACAGTGTAAGCAGAAGGATTAGTTGTTAGGAAAAGGTCAAGTATGTTGGAACTCTCTCCAAGGCGGTCAGGGATACGGGTAGGGTGCTGTACAAGCTGCTCTAGGTCATTAAGGATAGAAAAGATGTAGGCTTGTTCACCAGGTGAATCAGTTAAAGGAGAGGAGAGCCAAAGGTGGTGGTGAACATTGAAATCTCCTAGAATGGAGATTTCGGAGAAAGGAGAAATGGATAGAATGTGTTCCATCGTAGAAGTAAGATAGTCAAAGAATTTTTGATAGTCAGTGGAATTAGGAGATAAGTAAACAGCACAGATATATTTAGTCAGAGAATGACAGGAAAGCCGAAGCCAGAGAGCAGAGAATTCAGAAGAATCAAGTTCAGGAACACGAGAGCAAGATAGATCGTTGCGTACGTATACGCAACAGCCACCTTTGGCTTTGAAACGAGAATAGAGAAAGTAGGAGGATACAGAAAAGGGTTTGCTGTCAGTTGCCTCAGACAGCTGAGTCTCAGTGAGAAAGAGAAGGTGAGGTTTAGAGGAGAAGAGGTGGTGCTCAACAGCGTGAAAGTTAGAGGAAAGGCCGCGAATGTTACAGAAATGAAGAAGAAGTGAGTCAGACAGTGGTTCCAGGCAGCTCCTTGATTCGTCACCGGGAGAGGGGCGGATGGTGGGGGCATTTATGGTCCCCCCCCCCTGGGGACTCCGAGGCATGATTTTTATTTGCCATTTTGAAAATTTTGAAAAGGAAGTGTAGTGTGTAGCGTGTATGTAGTTTGGTGTTGACAGTTAGAGAAACTTGTATTGGAGAGCATGCTGGTCTACTCTCTGTGTAACTGAGACACTGAAAAAGTTCAGCAAAGGAGGATGGTCAGGAACAAGTCCTGAGGGCTGATGAAACGGGAGCTCCAGCTCTCCCTGTCATCAGCTTTCCATCCTCCCTGGGAGTACTGCCCTGCTCGACTGGTGCTACAGTCTCCTCACCCTAAAAACAGAGGAGGGGGTCCCTAGTCCCCTCCCCTGCCCCTTTTAGTCGCCTTTTACGACACGCAGGGAATACGGTGGCGGAATTCTTCCTAACACAACCTGGCCGCACAGTAGTACACCCCATAGCGCGGCCAGATTGCGTCCCCCCCCGCCACAGGGGTGATAACTGTGAGTGGCAGGTACCGGTGTGACCGGCGTGTGTGTAACAGGTGAGGGTGTGGCAGGAGGCGGTAGGTGCGAGAGGTATGCCACCCAAAACATTGCTCTTACTGAGTTACAGTTCACTAGAAACACACACAAGAACAGCGAATATCTATGTTGTGTGGTGCTGAGCGTGGGTTATAAAATCATATGACACCGACACAAAGACACTGCATTTCAGCTGTTTTCTAGGTGGTATAGCAGTAGTTCCAATTCATTAAGCGTTTATTTAGTATATTACTCTACAACATTTCTCTGTATGTTATTTAAAGCGTTTTAAAAACGACATTGTATAAAGAGCATACCAGAGGACAAGGAGTTTTAATGTGCGGAATAAACTGTTATGGAAAGTGAGATACGAAAATTCTTACTCAGCTTACCATAGGAAGTAAAATTTGGAGGTACTGAAAGGATTGGCAGAGCATTCGAAAATTAACAATACAAAACGTAGCTTAGGAGAGCCTTTAGTACTGAAAAACCTAATGAAGGCTATATCTAACTTATACAGTTTCAAAAGACATTTTTGGGCTGAATAAAATTATCGAGATACTCAAAAAACACCAAAATTACATTACCGGTATCTGAATGGGATAAGGTTTTTAAAAAATCGAATCAGTGCATAGATAAATATTAATAGTTACTTAGCCTGGATAACTAGAGTGGTTACATATTCGAGAATTAAGAAGAAGCTACAGAGATTCATGCTTTGAAGCTCTTAATGGGAAATATAAATTATGAGAAGCCAGAGAAAATGAAACATAACACCCACTTAGTCTGGATATCTTGAAGGCGTCGGCAGTACTGATAATATCAACGAAAGCGTGTAGCTCAAGTCTGCGGCTGGTTGAGCTGTGGTCGTACTGTCTGATGGCGTGGAGGCAGGGCACTTTGTAAGTCCCTTGAGTCGCGGTCAAAGAAGGCACCTGTGGTGTATACAGTGGAGGAGGAGAGCTCGTTAGCGTCTTTTCTTAACAGAACTTAAAGAGTAAACGAGGAGTGGTTGTTAGAAATATTTGTTAAGGATAGCGAGTTTTTTGTTATCGAATCTGTAAAGTGGCAGAGACGTGTTTGGTAGGATTTAGGAAATAATCCCCAACTCTGGCATATGGAACACGGGAGAGGAAAGGTTGCTAGAACAGTATATTAGGGCAGAATATAACTCCTTATTTTAACATTCTCACCTCTGATGGTGGCCAAGTGTGGTAAAATTTGATGACTAAATTGACTAGCTTCCAACAAAATCACTTTTACATCAAAACTAATAGTCATCAAACTTCAGTGGTGTGAGTAGGCCAGTTTCGTCACGGGAAAACAAACCAACTGTAGTGTTGAGATAAGTGAGGCGTTCACCACTTATCTTCGCACACGAATAGAATTGTATATTAACTTACTTGAAAACTCATTATATCAGTTAATATAGCATCCCACACATGGAGGAAATATTCTAGATCTTATACTGGCAAAGTCAGAAAACTAAGTTCATAATGTTCAAGTAAGAGAAGACTTTAGAACTATTGGTCATCGCATAGTTGTAAGGATCCAAAATTTAGGTTCCCAGTTAATAACGAAAATTAAGAGACCTCACCGCATTTTCCACCAGTGTAATAATGAGATTTTTTGACTGTATTTAACCCGTCCAGTCCCCACCGTTTTTTTTTTTTTTTTTTTTACCCAGCCTACCCCCAGATCCCGACCGACTTTCGACTTTTTGTTTCTTGGCTGAAACCTTCGCTTTTGGTGAGAAACATCGAATTCATAGAGAAATCGCGATCCTGAGACAAAAAAAATGTTGATACAGGTGTCACTCAACCTTACGTTTTCCTTCTTTTTCAGGGTACCTAGCTAAAGAAAACGAACTATGGAAGGGATAACTAATTCAAGCCACTTTATATTACGTATTTATTTCATTTATTTGGTACGAATTTATGTGTAGTACAAGTCTATATTGGTTTTCACACAATAATATAGGCGTTTGTAAGCAATGTTCATTCACCCAAAACCCTAGTACATGGCACCTTCTTTTACGACATTACCACCTCATAACTTCTGTTGTTTCTACCTCTAGCTTCTTTGTTTCTTTGTCTTCCACCTCAGGAATCACTTTCACCGTGAATTTCGTCATTGGAGAGACCGTGGGGCAACATACCTTTACTGCCCAGTGTGGGGGGGAGGGGGGGAAGGGGGGTTAGGTGGGTCCAGGCAGTATCTCCGCTTGGCAGCAGGTAGAGGAAGGTCTCTCACATATGCCTACCAAAAATCACCAGCGAATGTTGAAAAAAATGCACACAATGGGCCTTGCAACTGCGTGACGTACGATGCACGTCGTTGGGTCTGTCCGCGGAAAAAAGTAGCGACGTGCACCGTACGTCGGTGAGACTTGGCAGGTCAAAATAGATAGATTACCAATCCCACCGCTTTGACACAAGTGTAATAGCCCAAGATTTAGGGGGCCTTCGCATTAATTACTGAGAATAAGAAGAGATACCAGTTAATAACGAAGATTAAGAGAAGACCTCATCACTATGAATCAGTTACAAGAGTAGGCTGCCACCACCCGGCGAATGCCAGGAAAGACTTGTTAGTTCCACTAAAGTAAAATATAGATCACTGAGGCCTTGCTAATAAATGACTAGGGTAGCATGATTAGTTTAGAGTGCATGAGTCTTAAGATAGCAGCACACCTTGCGGGCCACTCAATCCCACAAATAAGCTTCCCAGAGGATAATAGTTCAAACACAATAAAAACTTAATCTAATATTTACTAAGTCTAAACATACAATATAAGAAACTAGGTATTGATCAAATTAACCATAGGTTACTTTTCAGACTATGAATTCCTAGAAAACAGAAAATAAAAAGCTTCTCTTTCCCACTGAGATTATCACTGGGTAGACTAAGTATAACAAGAATCAAATATTTCAAGCGTGTGATCACCACAGCTGATAGAATACTCGGAATATTATCACACTAAGATGTATAGTGTTCTACACAGTTGGATATATGCTCGATTTTACATTTACATACACTAATATATATATATAACTTCACCTCTTAGCCTAATACAGCATTCAAAAATAATTCTATCTCATGCGTATTTAGTACTCTCATGGTGTCTAACGGACTCGTTAAGCTACTCCCTAAGACACCACCTCCACAAAATACTCTACCAAGTCTGGAACATTCGCACTAACTCAAAAGGTTATTTATAAATTAATACACATTCAAAGAGAGATGCTACTGGCTCAAGATTTTAAATAGGATGAATAATCGGTGCTTTTAGGGGAAACAATTACATATGAATACCAAAACTCTATCAAACTAAACACTTCACATCGAAAGGATAGATTATTCTAATGGACCAATCAATTTCATATTCGATTACGTGTAGCAGAAAAAGATGGGGGGGGGAATTTGTGTAACGGGGACAAACGAGAAGAACCGTTTGGTTACTTTCGTCGGAGCAGACAGTTACGATGAAACAACAACGGCAATCTGTGGTCGACACGGCGTCAAAGATCACAATCATTACGAAAGGAAGTTAGAGGAAACATTATCAGTCAACCTACTAATATAAATAGGGAGGATTAAATTATAGGAACAAAATGGGGGGGGGGATGGAGAGCGCATCAACTACTCACCCGTGGACGACACAGCGTCAAAGATCACAATGAGTGTCACTCGCCTTTGGCCACATGCTCTCTTCCTCGCGGTTGTCCTAACATCGGAACTGACTTCGACAAATTCCTCTGCAAGATTACCGTCTACACCAACCAACAAGGAATATGAAATAAGGTGTTCACACTCGACATACATAGACGGACTGACTTACGATGTTTAAAATTTTGTGGTAATCATATGGGACTGACAATTATACTGAAGCCTAAACCAACGAGTTTAAACTAATTATAACCATGTGTCGCAGTTGTCAGGCCTATGTGACTAAACGTGAGTGTAAAGCAAATTTCGTGGTTACAAATGTCTATTGTCAGCAATTAGAATATAAATAAGCTTTAATTCATTACTATGTAGTACAAAAAGATGATAATACCAAGCCTGACTTACAAATTTCGAATTTAAAGTATGAATACAAACTTTCGCGATAATTAAACTCGTGCTAAACTTTGACATTTTTCGTGAGAACTGACTACGACTCTCACTCCCATATTGCTCTATACAGTTCCTCTATTACTAGCATTTCACTTTTGCTACAAATATTAACAAGGAACAAGCCTAAATATGAGTTTGATGATCACTCCCTATCCATTGTAGATGAAGGCATCAGGGGTTCAGGGCTATATTTACATCACACTTATACTAACTTATTCTACACTTATATTAACTTATATTACACTTTTATTAACTTAAGTATACTTAAATTACCCTTAAAATTATGGCACTACATGGGTCCATCCTCCGGATTTTTTTTTTTTTTACATCGGAAGTCAACAATCAAATCATTTCTCTACACTTCTTAGAAACGTGTGTGTGGACGGGACAGACTTACCAAATTTGACTGTGAAACTCCCTATGAACTCCAGGATGAGATAGTGTTCCCACTAACCGATACTCCCATAAGTGGCACCTGTCTTTCCACGAGCAAATTGCGTACCCCAGGGGGTCACTTCCATGTCACCAATGATCTCTCGAAAATTCAGTGGATAGATGTGCCCCAGCCAACCTCCTGCCTGAATGATAACATGGTCATCTCACCTGGACTGACCCGTACTCTCACTGCTAGGATCGTCCCAGGGGCGCTTCCCATGCATACAACCTACTATTGCATTCACACTCCATTCACTCATCCTGGTGTTTCCAGCTCTCCACCTAGTAACTGACGAGTGCCTGTCAGGTCCTGAAGTCACTGTTACACCCTAGACCGTGTTGACTGTAAGTTGAGAGGATACCGGTTACCCCTTGAATTAAAGCAACAAGATATTCCCAATGAACTGGGCTACGCCCATGATACGAACTCTGATTAACCCTAGACACGAGATTAAATTCTCTGAACTCTTGAACTATCACAGTCAATCGTCAGACAGTCCGACCAACACACATTTCCCTATCCAACACTTAACTTGATACTGGTATAACCAGCTGAACAACACTCAACACCTCCGGGGAGGACATCTATCACACAGGGCGGCGGTTACTCCTCCATCGGATCAGGTTCAAAGGCTTCTTCTGGGGGTTCCAAGAGCCACACTCCTCCTCCGCAACCCGTCCTGGGGCTCCCTGCAACTCCTTCCTCACGAACAAAACTTCCACCATGCCCGCACGCCAGTCCATCAGATCCTCCACCACACAACATGGACAGTCCTCTTTCATGACAAGTCCCCAACGCACCCCAGGCGCCATGATTCTCCTCCCAGTCCACACAGGAGCTCCAAATCCTGCCTGATTCAATTTCGACTTCATTGTCCCAGATGACACCGAGAGATGTGTCATAGTCTGCCCCATACTGCCCGAGCTTGTGATGTGTGTGAATTGTTTTATTGTAATGGGGGAAGAACCTAACAAATCGGCTATGATGGTCCACTACTGTGAGAATTTTCAATATTCACTCTTATGATATCCTCTAGGAGTTCACGAATTATAAGATTAAGTGGGCCTCAAGTATACTGATACCGGATTTCTATCTAAATCCCACCGCTGCCACCAGTGTAAGGATCCAAAATTTAGGCTTCCAGTTAATAACGAAAATTAAGAGATCTCACTGAATTTTCCACCAGTGTAATAATGAGATTTTTAGACTGTATATAAAATAGATAGATTACCAATTCCACCTCTTTGACACCAGTGTAATAACCCAAAATTTAGGAGGCCTCAGCATTAATTACTGAGAATAAGAAGAGATACCAGTTAATAACGAATATTAAGAGAAGACCTCATCACTGTGAATCAGAGTTACAAGAGTACGCTGCCACCACCCAGCGAATGCCGGGAAAGAATTGTTAGTTCCACTAAAGTAAGATACAGATCACTGAGGCCTTGCGAATAAATGACTAGGGTAGCGTGATTAGTTTAGAGTGCGTGAGTCTTAAGATAGCAGCACACCTTGCGGGCCACTCAATCCAACAAATAAACTTCCCAGAGGATAATAGTTCAAACACAATAAAAACTTAATCTAATATTTACCTAGTCTAAACATACAAAATAAGAAACTAGGTATTGATCAAATTAACCATAGGTTACATTTCAGACTATGAATTCCTAGAAAACAGAAAATAAATAGCTTCTCTTTCCAACTGAGATTATCACAGGGTAGATTAAGTATAACAAGAATTAAATATTTCAAACGTGTGATCACCACAGCTGATAGAATACTCGGAATATTATCACACTAAGATGTATAGTGTTCTACACAGTTGGATATATGCCCGAGTTTACATTTACATACACTAATATATATACTGTATATATATATATATATATATAACTTCACCTACTAGCCTAATACAGCATTGAATAATAATTCTATCTCATGCGTATTTAGTACTTTCACGGTCTCTAACAGACTCGTTAAGCTACTTGTCACAAATTTTTTACATCGTAAAATTATGTAACGTAAATTCTGACATCGAGTGATTTTGCGGGAGGAATGAATTATTATGAAATGTACAATGTTTCGCTCGTTCTCTCAAACCGTTCTCTCAAACCGTCCAAACCGTCCGTCCGAACACGTGCTTGTATTCGCATCAAGTTGTCAAAACTTTCGTCATTCTTTCGCGAGTGATTGTTTTTATGTGCAGGTGGTGCATTCCTCTGAGCGATTATTTCTGAATTATCGCTCTCGCCTCCCGGCCGTTGGCCGGCCACACCCTTTCACACGCTCTTCACATCGGGCACTCAAAATCAGAGTTAGTTTGACTGTAGACACGGTGCGTTGCGGTACGCCTTGCAAAGGCTTGAGTGATTTCTTAGCGATTTCAGATCTCAGCTTGTATTGGCGAGTATCCTCGTTGCTCCCACCTGTTGATGATCGTCTGCAGCAGCTCGGTCACATCTATACCGCTTAGTATTTCCTTTTGTTTTCCTAGACTTAAGTTTTGGGATATTTAGCTGTTTGTCTGAGTGTTTGAGTGAGTGCATTTCCCTTTCTTGATTTGAATTGGAGTCATGTAACGTAAATTTATTTTCTTGTATCCAATAAATTTACAGTTCGTTTTTTTTTTAGCTTTGTTAAATGTAACAGTCGTGTCTAATTTTCCCACATATTTAATACAGTTTTGCTACTCCACGTTAGCACAACTCTTTATATTAAATCACGACTGGTACTTAGGCCAGCTTTTGGCATTAATCCTTAAATCCGTTGTGCTAGCAAGGAGTTTGGCTCAGCCAAGATCCTGACTATTATTATTATTATTATCATTTTTTAATGTTAAGGGGAGAAACTAACTTTCTCAGAGGCCAACGGCACAATATTACAGCCTACTTGAGCGTCTAGTCTCTGCTGTGTACCGTTGAGAAAGTCTATAAATTCTCGACTCTAGAGTGTTGGCGAAGTAAGCCAGCATAAAGTGAAATTGCCACTTGATTTTACGAGTCTATTCTCTCGTAATAAATGACTCGATAGTCATTCCTAGCACACATAGCTATATATTATATACTCCAATTATACAATATCACATTATCCTCGTGAATTATCGCATTTTCTTTTTGAAATACATAAATTTCCCCCTGACATCTGGCGACCTCATTCCAGGATAAACTCCTAGCTTGAAATTATTATTACCGAATCATTTACTCACTCTTACTTATCAGTCTCAGTTGTCACTCAGTCTCAAAACTAAGCACGATGGAGACTACTTCATACGTGGAAGAAGCTAAGGACATGAGGCTTACTAACCCCCAGGAAATTCGAGATTATGTCCTGTCGCGCTGCAATTACGAGCAGCAATGTGAAAATGCCGCCCGTGAAGAGCGGAAAATTCAGCCCGAGCATGAGAAGGAGCAGCGCGAATACGAGGAACGGCAGAAAGAGAAGGAGCAGGAGGAACGGCAGAAAGAGAAGGAGCGGGAGGAGCACGAGAGGGAGCGCGAACGTGAGTACGAGGAACGAGAGCCTGACAAAGCACGTGAACACGAGCTGGAAGTGCTGAAGCTTAAGCGAGACTCCTTGGCTTCAGGCACATCGGGTGCACTAATCCAAGCTCCACTACTGCTCTCTCAGCACCTTTTCTAGCAACTCCACGTCTCAAGCTTCCTTCTTACAAGGAAGGTGAGCGAATCGAGCCATTTATAGCTCGTTTCAAACACATGGCAAACCTGGATGATCTGGATGAGGCACCTAAGCGGTTTTAGTTCCTTAGCCTGTTTGAGGGCCCTGCCCTCGACATTCTCCACAGAATTCGCGGAGATAATCTCATGTATGAGATGATGAAGACCGCACTCATCAAAGAGTACGGTCTTACTGTTGATCATGCTAGAAATCAGTTCATGAAGGCGCATCTCCAGGAAAAGGAGACAGCTGTACAGTTCCTTGACCTTCTCATGGCATACTTAGGTGAGTGGATGGAGAAGGACGAGACTCCCAGCACACGAGAGGGTATGATCGACCTCGTGCTGCGCACACAGCTGGAAAAGTCGTGGCCTGCTGAGCTTATGGCCCAGCTCAAGATGTCCAAAGTGAAGGACGCAACCCAAATTGTGGAAAACGTTGATGCTTTCTTTAGTGCGTACGGGTACGAAACAAGTAAGCAGCAGTCCTGGAACAAGACAGACACTGCTAAGTCTGGGAAGCAATCTCAGACTGAACCCCAGCATCAAGGCCATTCTCAAAATAATGGTCATTGTCCAAACAAACCGCAGAAGGACCAGGGGCAGAATACACAGAAACCTGACTGGAAGAGGTACAACAAGTACCCTAACCAGCAGCAGTACCCTAAACAACAGCAGTATCAGCCACGCAATCGGCCAGCGGGACTAACCTTTTCAGCACCAGCACCAGTGTATCGGAGGCAGGAGGCAAACGCAGCCTTCATTCCCCAACAGGCGCATGATGGTGCCGTCCCCACCAGCACAGGTCCTCCTCCACAGTTCTCTAGTCCCCCTCAGATGGTGAACTCTCCTCCACAGGCCGTCAGTGCTCCTGCTCCCCAGATGGTGAGTACAGCTCCTTGTTCACCTAGTTCAGGTACAACTCCTCAGGCATCTAGTCCTGTCAGATTTGAAGAGTTGTGTGCAATGCAGCCTTATCAATGGCTGGTTGCTTCCTCTACAGGCCCTCCCACAGGCAACAGTGCCTTCCTTGTTCAGCCAGGGTTTGTGGAAGGTGTTTCTGTTAATGTACTGGGAGACAATGGTTCCTCAGGTTGTACTGACAGGCAGAGTCTTGTTCGTCCTAAAGAATATACAGGCAGACAGATCCAAGCTCAACTTATTGATGGATCAGTGAGATTGTTCTCTGAGGCACTTATCCAGGTAGCATCTCCCTTTTACATAGGTTCAGCAGTTGCAGTTGTTATGCCAGAACCTATGTTTGACGTCATAATAGGCAATATACCAGGTGCTAAGTATAGTTGCACCATAGATGTCACAACTCAGACTTCGGCTGCAGTAACACGAGCCATGGCCAAGGCTCCAAATTGTGTTGCCCCAGTGGCTATCGTATTGCCGCAAGATCTGATTTGCAGTCAAGATGTTGTCCAAGAGCAACAGACTGACCCGACCCTTGCTCTTGTGCAGAAGAAACAAAAGGGTAAAGTGACCAAGTATTCATGGGGTGGACGAGCCAGGTTCCTTCGCAAACAAGAACGGCTCTACCGTGAGTCACGAACACTCGAGGGCGAGGTTTGACTGCAGTTTGTTGTTCCCACGAACTACCGCCAATCAGTATTAGAATGGGGTCATTTTTCAACGTCAGGAGGTCATTTGGGCAAAAAGAAAACCCAAGGCCGTATCCGTGCTGACTTTTTCTGGGCAGGAATGGGACAGGAAATTGATAGTTTTGTGAATTCCTGCAATGTGTGTTGACCTACCACCATTCAGGAAAGTTTCCTTCCTGCGCCGTTTGAATCCACGCCCATAATCTCTGAGTCGTGTGAGAGAGAGAGGGCAGTGGTAATGTGGGTGCAGACCTGATTTCTCACTCATTGGCCCCACAGGACCTGATATGTCTGGGGTCTGTACATACATATGTACCGTACCTCATAAGTGCACAGTCGCGGCGATCCCAGCCGAGGACACCGATGACGAATGTGCAGTCTCGGCGATCCCAACCGAGGACACCGAGGACAAATGAGCAGTCGCGGCGATCCCAACTGCGGACACCGATGACAAGCCCTTGTTAGTCCTAAGCGTAGGGCTTGTACATATTGTATGTACCGTAGATTAAGGTAGGTTAAGGGGGAAGTTCGAGACCCCGCAGATGCAATCTGAGACTGTGTTTGAATTACCTTGTGGTGTGTCTCGAGCTGTGGGCCTCCCTGAGGATTCCCGGAGATTACACAGAAGCCACATGAGTGTTCACACCCACGCAGGGCGTTAAAATGTGACCTGCCCAAGTTTGCATAGGGATTCTCGACTTACCTTTATTAGTTATAAGTGCGTAGTCACGGCGATCCCAACCGAGGACACCGAGGACAAACGGGCGGTTGCGGTGATCCAAACCGCGGACACTGATGACGAGTCCTTTGTAGAAATAAGTGTAGTTATAAGTGTGCAGTCACGGCGATCCCAACCGAGGACACCAAGGACAAACGGGTAGTAACGGTGATCCCAACCGCGGACACTGACGATGAGCCCTTTGTAACAATAAGTATAGCTATAAGTGTGCAGTCACGGTGATCCCAACCAAGGACACTGATGACAAACGGGTAGTCGCGGTGATCCCAACCGAGGGCACCGACGACGAGCCCTTTATTAGGCGTAAGTATAGGTTAAAAAGGGCAACTATTAAGGAAATAATGGCGACATATGTACGAAACTTGCTGTTAACTGACTTTCAGCTAAAGAGTACTTTCCGTTGTGTATGATTGATTGCTGGGTGAATGAAATTGTAATTTAGTGCAAATTCTTTCATTGACACTATTGATGTTCCACCTTGACTCATTCCACAGGTACAGTTGTTGGGTGAAGAAGATGTCCAGGACCAATGACTGTCTCTGCTGCACACTGCCACTTCTCCTCTGCCCTTGTCGCCTTTATTATTGCATTAATATGTATTATTATTATTGCTTT
>JAGKTI010001281.1:42513-77590 GCA_018397915.1 Birgus latro | reverse complement strand
GTACACACACCACTGTGTGAATCTTGTGTGACTGAGCTAGTGTGTATATATATATAATGTCAAATTTTACCGAAGTAAAATTTGATTTTCCAGAGGCGTAATGTCACGAATTTTCTGCATCGTAAAATTATGTAACGTAAAGTCTGACATCAAGTGATTTTGCAAGAGGAACGAATTATTATGAAATGTACAATGTTTCGCTCGTTCTCTCAAACCGTCCGCTCACTTGCTTGTATTCGCATCAAGTTGTCAAAACTTTCGTCATTCTCTCGCGAGTGATTGTTTTTATGTGCGGGCGGTGCATTCCTCTGAGCGATAATTTCTGAATTATTGCTCTCGCCTCCCGGCCGTTGGCCAGCCACACCCTTTCACACGCTCTTCACGTCGGGCACTCAAAATCGGAGTTAGTCTGACTCTAGACACAGTGCGTTGCGGTATGCCTTGCGAAGGCTTGAGTGATTTCTTAGTGATTTCAGATCTCAGCTTGAATTGGCGAGTATCCTCGTAGCTCCCACCAGTTGGTGATCGTCTGCAGCAGCTCGGTCACATCTATACCAATTAGTATTTCCTTTTGTTTTCCTAGACTTAAGTTTTGGGATATTTAGCTGTTTGTCTGAGTGTTTGAGTGAGTGCATTTCCCTTTCTTGATTTGAATTGGAGTCATGTAACGTAAATTTATTTTCTTGTATTCAATAAATTTACAGTTCGTTTTTTTTTTTTTTTAGCATTGTTGAATGTAACAGTTGTGTTTAATTTTCCCACATATTTAATACAGTTTTGCGACTCCACGTTAGCACAACTCTTTATATTAAATCACGACTGGTACTTAGGCCAGCTTTTGGCATTAATCCTTAAATCCGTTTTGCTAGCTAGGAGTTTGGCTCAGCCAAGATCCTGACTATTATTATTATTATTATCATTTTTTAATGTTAAGGGGAGAAACTAACTTTCTCAGAGGTCAACGGTACAATATTACAGCCTACTTGAGCGTCTAGTCTCTGCTATGAACCGTTGAGAAAGTCTATAAATTCTCGACTCTAGAGTGTTGGCGAAGTAAGCCAGCATAAAGTGAAATTGCCACTTGATTTCACGAGTCTATTCTCTCGTAATAAATGACTCGATAGTCATTCCTAGCACACATAGCTATATATTGTATACTCCAATTATACAATATCACATTATCCTCGTGAGTTATCGCATTTTCTTTTTGAAATACATAAATTTCCCCCTGACACTACTCCTGGAGACACCACTACCACAAAATACTCCACCAAGTTTGGAACATACGCACTAACTCAAAAGGTTATTCATAAATTAATACACATTCAAAGAAAGATACTACTGGCTCAAGATTTTAAATAGGATGAATACTCGGTGCTTTTAGGGGAACAGTTATATCTGAATACCAAAACTCTATCAAACTAAACACTTCACATCGAAAGGATAGATTATTCTAATGGACCAATCAATTTCACATTCGATTACGTGTAGCAGAAAAAGATGGGGGGGGGGTAATTTGTGTAACGGGCACAAACGAGAAGAACCGTTTGGTTACTTTCATCGGGGCAGACGGCTACGATGAAACAACGTTAATCTGTGGATGACACAGCGTCAAAGATCACAATCATTACGAAAGGAAGATAGAGGAAACATTATCAGTCAACCTACTAATATAAATAGAGAGGATTAAATTATAGGAACAAAATTGGGGGGGGGGAATGGAGAGCGCGTAAACTTCTCACCTTTGGATGACACTGCGTCAAAGATCATAATGAGTGTCACTCGCCTTCGGGCACATGTTCTCTTCCTCGCAGTTTTCCTAACATCGGAACTGACTTCGACAAATTCCTCTGCAAGATTACAGTCTACACCAACTAACAAGGAATATGAAATAAGGTGTTCACACTCGACATACATAGACGGACTGACTTACGATGTTTAAAATTTTGTGGTAATCATATGGGACTGACAATTATACTGAAGCCTAAACCAACGAGTTTAAACTAATTATAACCATGTGTCGCAGTTGTTAGGCCTATGTGACTAAATGCGAGTTTAAAGCAAATTTCGCGATTACAAATGTCTATTATCAGCAATTAGAATTTAACTAAGCTTTAATTCATTACTATGTAGTACAAAAAGATGATAATACCAAGCCTGACTTACAAATTTCGAATTTAAAGTATGAATACAAACTTTCGCCATTGTTACACTCGTGCTAAACTCTTTCGTGAGAACTGACTACGACTCTCACTCCCATATCACTCTATACAGTTCCTCTATTACTAGTATTTCACTTTTGCTACAAATATTAACAAGGAACAAGCCTAAATATGAGTTTGATGATCACTACTTATCCATTGTAGATGAAGGCATCAGAGGTTCAGGGCTACATTTACATCACACTTATACTAACTTATTCTTCACTTATATTAACTTATATTACACTAATATTAACTTAAGTATACTTAAATTACCCTTAAAATTACGGCACTACATAGGCACGTTCAACTTCAGTTTCTGTAACACCAACCAAAATTGTGGTTACAAGAAAAGTAATTTTCAAGAATTAAAGCTAACTTTACATAGCAATAAATGGGAACCGATTACTGAAAGTACAAATATACACACAACATTGAAAGAGTTCACAGAAATCTTTAATAAAGCAGTTAAGGAATGTGTACCAATGCTTAATAAAAGACCAGTGAAAGTAATAAGCCAAAATGGTGGAACAGCAATATTAAGAAGAGTCTTTTAGCAAAGAAGCTTGCTTATCAGAAATACAAAGTCACTAATAAAGAGGAGAATAAGAATATTTACAATAACTTACATCGAAATGCTAAAAAGTTAATAAGGCAACGTAACCAAAACCTTGAAGCAAATATGACAAGCATCAGTAAATCAAACTCTAAAGAATTTTTAAGTCATATCAGAAATAAGAAAATATTAACACCAATAATAGGACCACTAGTATCAGCAGATGGTGACTATAGAAATGATGAAACCGAGATGGCTAAAATTCTTATTATTTTCTTTACATTTGTATTTACAGTAGAAAGCTCATGTCTGATTCAAACATTGTCCTCCGCATGCGTATATAAAGAAAACACACTCAAAGAAAGTATTATCAGTGAGAGAGATGTACTCCTTGTGCTAAAAAACCTAAAGATAAGTAAAACACCAGGGCCAGACAGACTATCTCCAAGAGTATGTCAGAAATTTTTGCACTCTTTCCTGATAAGTGTTAGTCTATTAACAACACATATTAAATTTAAATATTAGAAATCTCGTAGGAAATTGGTGTATAATTAATACTCCAACTCATCAGTAATTATATCCTTATACCCTAGCTAGTCCCCCCAGTTTGGCCAAGTAATAAAGGTTACTTACAAAGAGCCAGAATAACAGATGACGATGGGCTTGAATACTCGATCAGTTTGCCTGGGCCTTTCCAAGCGTCCTTGGTGCTACTTTTTACAACGTGTGGCTCGAACGAGCTTGAGGAACAGTATGAAAAATTACGAGTCTCTCTCCCCTCATACGATTCCGAATGCCAAATATTTTTTAATTACAATTACCTAAATACAGTGAATTACAGTAAGAAATTTACAAGGAAAATCCGACTTAATAAGTTAATCTTAGTTTAAATAAACTAAAGCCAAATATTCACCTTATCAATGTCAAGATATGTTAGACCTCCCTCCATTTTCCCGTCAGGATACCATGTCATCCTACCATGCAGGCGCAGTCATGACAATGGAAAGTTCCTAAGTATTTACATATAATATTTACAATATAGTTGTCCACAATAAGTTTATTAATAATAAGAATTATTAACGAGAACTAGAGCTAAATCTCTGGGTTGACAAACCACTCAAATTAATCATAAACGATCTCTGGGATTTTTCTCTGCTTTCACTAAGGACAACTATTTTAATCTGCCACATCCTGACAACGTATGGATAGTTACAACTTTTTTTAATGCTGAGTCCTGTCAACGTATAAATATGTTTTGTAACTGCGAGGTCCATCATTTGCAACATTTTTCAAGTAAGTATATGTGGGAGACCTTCCTCTACCCACCACCAGGTGGCGACAATGCCTGACCCTGCGCAAGCAGCCCCCCCCCCCCGCACGCCATTTTCTCAGCAACTCTCCTGCTAGCAGTGACCTGGCCAGTAAAGACATGTCGCACCACGGTCTCTCCGACAATGAAATTTGGGGCGAAAATGATTGCCGATGTGGTGGACAAAGAGAACGTGGCACCAGAGGAAAAAAATGAGCAGAAGTGATGATGAGGTAACGTTCCCAGAGAGGATGAGGTATGTTGATGTGTTTGGTGAGTGAAACAATGCTTATATTATCTACATTAGTTTGCGAAACCAATATATTATTGTACTACATATAAATTCGTACCAAATGAGCAAATATTTACCTATTCTGAGTGGTTTACAATAGTTACTACTACCATAGAAAACGTGACTGCCGCAGCGCGGCTCCAGGGAACACGGTACCAGGTGTTTAACCCCTACACTGCAGGGTTGTCGGAGGCGAGCCGTGCCATTCCCACGGGGATATTCGTGTTCCGACTGACTTTTTAAAAATATTTGCCAAAAATCAGTTATTAGTCCTAGAATATTATAATTAAGTGTGCTTATGGCACATACCTTCAGCTTTCTCCTGGGATTTTTTTTTTTTTTTTAGCACTCGTCGACTACCGTAGGACTTGTGGAGACTTCTGAAGTTGGGTATCTAAGTCTCCACTTTACACTTCCCGACATCCCCTAATCTGAATACCACTGCCAGATATTATCACTAGAAACACTATTTAATGATTTCCAAATAGTTTGGAATCCATACTAAAAAAAAAACACTGTGAAAGCAATGTAAAATACGAGCGCGTACGAGCCTCCCACTCGCGCTAATTCGCCGCTGGTATTCTGTCATTTCTTACTCATACACACACTCACACTTTATTATTTCTAGTACTTTATTACACTTATATATATCTACAGTCCTTTACCGATTCTCACACGATGTTTAGTAGGGACAGAGGCCACAGGGCCTTTTATAATGGGCGCAAAAGCAGCAGAAATGGAGGAGCGCCATTTCACCGTGAAGGGCGAGAGAGAACTGAGCGAACTGACTGTATCTCGGTAGCCAAGAGTTGAAAATGTCAGCTGCTAATGTATATGCTAAGAAATAAGTCGTAGGAAATCTAGACATTGCATAATAATTTAGGTAGTTCCAGATGAGTATATATATCTCTCAGGCTTCTTCCTTCCTTTCTTATATACGTTTATATTACGAGAGTAGCTCATACGGCATATTTCACAGGAAAAAAAGCAGAGGAAATTAGCAGGTTGGATGTTGCCAAGTGATAATTAGCCAATTCTAGGTGTATGACATTATCAATTACCTTATTTTTTATATACATATATTATTTTGTATAAGAATAGGGCATAGGTCTTATTTCAATGGATGAAAACAGTGGAAAAATCCAGGGAAGATTTACTTAGTGCAGAGCGGCTGAGCAGACGACACGAGAGGGTAATGGAGGGGAGGTAGGGAGGGGAGCCTAGAATGGTGGAAAATGGCTAAATTGCCAACAATGGATGGGAGTACTGATGACATTAGCAGCTCTGACTATTGTTGGACATTGGCAGTGCTGATAGATGATACAAGTCACCACCTGAAAGCCCGGGGGAACTAAAAATAACAAAGAGTCACTCAAGTGACGCCCCGCAGTATGATCCATTGCACCCGACCATCACGAAAGTGACGACCCGCGGTTAAGAGGTTAAAGGGTCACCTGTATACCCTACCTCTAAGCTCAGGTGGGCATTTTCTCTCTGAATTTTCGATGTTTCTCATAGAAAGCGGAGGTTTCAGCAAGGAAAAAAAATCCAAAATCAGCTGGGTTTGTGTGGGGGGGGAGTCATTGGTGAAAAATCTACCAGGAGGCGGCGGGCTAAAAAGAAGAAAAACACAAATGCTGTTCTGGGGGAAATATTCCCACAGTGCTGGGGTTAGGCAAAAAATTATGTGCTGTGCCATGTAATGTGACCCCTAGCCAGGAGGTCTCTTCACAAATTTCGAGAACCCTGTGATGCAGCCCTTCTAGGTCGTGGATCTTAACCCAGTTGTTCTCCACCATTCACAATCTCTGGGATAGCCATTAACTCAAGGGGCACCAATTTATCGATGGGTTTTATGGTATGTCCCCTACATTTAATTTTTACAAGTCTCAGCACCACCTCCAAATCTAGATGTGTGGAGATGACTTTCCAAATGGCCACAGGGATCTTGGCTGATCTGTTTTTACTAAGACCACATCTATGTTCATGACTGACTTGTTGTTGGCAGTCTGAGCCCCAAAAACCTTCCTCTTAGGCTCAAAAGATAGTCTTTCCCCCAGTGTTTATTCCAGGTGTCCAATACTTTTTTCAAACGTTGATATGCCTCACGCAGATGTTGTCCTAGTTCATTATTCACTATTGTGGGATCATCTACTTCCTCCTGGATATCCACACAAAGCACCAGATGGAGCTTTCTGCCATACGACATATGAGATGGTGTCAAGGCTTCAATTGATACGTTAGTATCATCCGAATAGGTTAAAGGTCTATCATTAATCCTAGCCTCAATTTCAGTTATTACTGTCATCAGCTCCTCTTTAGTAATCTCAGTTCTGTGTAAGGTTTTCCTAAGGCAGTTCTCCACAATACCAATCATTCGTTCGGTGAATCGAATTTGCCATGATGCCCTAGGAGCTATGAACTGCCAGGTATAATTTCGTATTCCCAGCATCAGCAAAATCTTTGGGTCATTCATTATGATTTAAATTATTGGTGATACTCCAACGAAATTTGTTCCGTTGTCGCTTATTAATTTACTTGGACTACCTTATAGCTGCAAATCTTCTGAATATATTCAGGAATGTCTTTGAACTTATATCTTCGGCCATTTCTTGATGGACTGCCCTTGTATAGGTACAAGTAAACAATCGTATATGCACCTTATGGGGAGTTCCCTCACGTGTAACAGTTATCTATCATCTGGTAAAGCAGGTGATCCTGGATAGTCATATGGTTGTTGTTCATACCTCCTACATATAATGCAACTCTTGAGCTATTTCATTACAACCTGTCTACCCTTAGAAATCCAGAACTTTTCTCTGACTCGGGTCAAACTCTGCGGCACACCTCCATGAAGAGTTAACTCATGGGCTTCTTTAACAGTTCTGTCTATCTATCTATTGCCAGACGCCTCAATCCCGCACGGGGTGGCCACAGACAAATCGCCTCCATGTCACTCTGTCCCCCGCCATTTCACTACCGGGCTCCCAACTCACACCCCTCTCTCTCATATACCTCTCCACTCCATCCCTCCATCTCATCCTCGGCCTCCCCCTCCCTCTAACCCCCTCCACCTCACTCACATACACTTTCCTCGTCAGTCTTTCACTCTCCATCCTCTCCACATGCCCAAACCACCTTAACGTGTTTCTCCTAACGCTTCCCATCACGTCCACAACCACACCACAACTCTCCTTCACTCCTCATTTGTTAGTCTGTCTCTCCATGTGACTCCACATGCTCCTCTCAAATAACTCATTTCCACTGCTCTCACTCTTGACTTCTGTCCTTCCAAAATAATCATTTTTGCGTAACAATATAGGATATCTAGTTTGGAGAGGCAAATCAGCCTTTACTATTCTGCCACGGCGTCTAGTTAGACCCTATCCATCTAAGAATAATCCTAAATCTCTTATCAGCTTATTATTGCTGCTAATGCCTTTGCATAAAAGGTGAAAAATTTCTACGTAATATTTTCTTTGAAGATTTTTCAGTCAATATTCCATGGGATCAAACTCCTCAAACCCCACTTTCTTATTCAAAAATTTTACAACTAATTTAGTAGTGTTAACTTGCCTTAGTGATGAAAATCTACTAATGTCTATCACATCTGGCTCAGATACTACAGGATCCAGGTTTGCAACACTAACCTCAGGAATATTGTACTGTTTCTGTTCAGGCCATTCTCTAGTAAGTAACCATTTAGGTCCCTTAAACCACAAGTCATCTCTGATCAGTCTCTTCACTTTTGAGCCTCTTGAGAGCAGATCAGCTGGGTTTTGCTTGGAGGATGCATGCATATATTTATATATGAAAGACAGTTCTTTTATGGTCTTCACTCTGTTGAGAACGAAAGAAATTTTACTGTCTTCCATTCCTATCCAGCAAAGACAAATCTCATTGTCAGTCCTTATATAAATATCCTCAAACTGAGTATCAAGAGTAGTGGTTAAATACCTGGTCAGTTTAGTTCCTAATTTTATGGAAGCCAGTTTCATTTGAGGTAGGGTTCTTCCTTTAATTGGTGCAACTCCGGCTTTGGACATAATAATATTACTATCATCTATTGCACAATAAGCGACTGCACCATAAGCCTTTTGCGAAGCATCACAAAATATATGCAAATGTGACTGCTCATTACTGTTTATCTGCCTGGGAATACACATGCTTGATTTTTCAAATTCCTTTCTAAACTGTTCCTATTGTTCAACACATGTCTTACCTAATTCAATGTACCAGTTCAATTTTTTCTCGCCAAGCCTCTTGCAATAAACATTTGCCCCTAATAACTGTGGGGCTGTTTAATCCTAACAGGTCAAGTAACATGGAGACCTGACGTAACAAGGGCCTCTTGTTGAGACTGACATCATAGAACTTTTTTGGTTTCAGACTTAATGGCTCTTGTATTACTGTTAAGACCCAATGTATTTTGAGTTTTGGGAATGTCAGTATTTGGATAGTCTTCTTGTATTCTGTTCCTTAAAAGCGGTGAATTTGTATCGCAGCTTTGTAACGGCAAATTTGCCTTCCCACATTCGGAAATGGTAACTTTATAATCCTCCAATGCTTCCGTTTCTATATCAGCAACACTTTGCAATTATCCATATAGAAAGCCTGCTCTATTTCTGAGTATTTGGCATTATCAAAATGATGCTTCAAAGTGTTGCATAGTAGGAAAGGACTAGCACAAGTGCCAAAGAGCACCGATAGGAAACAGTAAGTTTTCAAAGGACTATCCTCATTTTGAGGGTCTTGAGGTCAGAGGAATTTTGTAAATTTCCTATCCTCTACTCTCAATCCTATTCTGAGAAAAGCCATACCAATGTCTGCTGTATAAGCATAAGGTTTCTTTCTAAATCTTATCAATGTATTTCCCAACTTCTTTGTTAGTGTAGGTCCACAGTATAGGCAGTCATTCAAGCTAGCCGATTCCTTGGACGCTTTACTACAACAAGTAAAAACTATCCTTATGGTAGTTGTTACTGAATCCTTGCTTACAGCATGAAGTGGTAAATAATGTCCATCTTTATGGTTAACAGGGAATTCTACCTCTTTTATAAATTTATTCTTAAGTTGATCTTTTCTAACATTATCATATATTGATATATTTTTTGTCTGTCTCAACTATCTTAGAAGAGAATTTAACTGAGCCTTAGCTGTCTGGTAATTTGTTGGTAACTCTGAATGGTTTAGCTTCCATGGTAATCCTACCCAATACTTTCCATCTTTTATTTCCACAGACTGGTTATACAAATCCAAAATTATTTTACCTTCACGAGTTGGTTCTTCAGACTGTATTGCTACACTATCTAAGCCCCACAACTTGTGTACAGGTTCGATTTTTTTATCCAGCAAGTCATTTATCTGAGTCGGTTTTAATTCTACACCTATTCTAGCTACCATCAATGACTGTGTGGCTTGCTTCGGAAAAGGCAACTGATGCATAATAAGGCTACCTCCTGGACTTTTGAAAAACTGTACTATTCTTCTTGAAAGTTGTATGTAGGAATCTTCCACAGTAATCTGTCCAGATGATCGTATTTATGGGACTCACAGTATCATTTCACATTTTGTTTTGCCAACCTTATCCCTGAGCTCTGTAGATGATCAGCGATTTCCTTCAGTCCTTTTTTTATATATACTTGTTTCCATCTTATCCAGTACAACTGCTGTTATACGGCATTTATATCTGCCAAGTTTATTAAAGGTCTAATTAAATCAAAAGACCGTGCCTCCTTACTAGTTAAGAACCCTGTAATGGCTAGATTTACTTTGCTGATAATAGGGAACTTTAAATTCTCCACAATATCAGCAGAAATTAAGGTTTTCTGTACACTCATATCAAAAAGAGCACATGCTGATATACCTCTATTTTCTATCATTACTTTCACATCTGCAATTGGAATGCAGCTGGCATTGTTATTGGCGGTTTTTCCTACTCAACAGTCATATGCGGGTTTAGGAACCTCATACTTGATTATCCTTGGACACAAAGCACTGTGATGATTATCTTTATTGCACTTGAAACAAAGATTTAACTTGCTTTCACAGCCCGTGGAAGTGTCCTGAATTCATTTAAATCATACAACACCCTAGTTCTTTCAGTCTCACTATTCTAGAAGTGTAATCATGATAACTCTGACAACATACGTTGGAATGCTGTTCACTACAAAACACACAAATATTCCTGTCCTTTGCAATGGAAGTTTTTACCTCCTTACTTTCATCAGCTTGTCCATTCCTTGTCTTTAATACTTTCTCCTCAGATTTTAAGGAGCTAAGAAAAGTGCAGAGGGAGTGATTGGTGATGAGCAGTGTGGCTTTAGGAGAGGGAGAGGATGTGTGGATCACGTGTTTGCTGTGAGACAGGTGTGTGAAAAGTATTTAGCGAAAGGTAAGGATGTGTTTTGGGCATTCATGGATTTAGAGAAAGCATATGATAGAATTGATAGGGACGCTTTGTGAAATGTTTTAAGATTGTATGGGCTTGATGGCAGGTTACTAAAAGGAGTGAAAATTTTTTATGTAAATAGTAGAGCGTGTGTAAGAGTGGGAAATACTGTGAGTGACTGGTTTCCCGTGAGAGTGGGGCTACGGCAGGGATGTGTGATGTCGCCTTGGTTGTTTGATATTTATATGGATGGTGTTGTAAGGGAGGTGAATGCAAGAGTGTTAGGTGGAGGACTGAGTCTTGTGAATGGTGGTAGAGAGTGGAATCTGAAGCAGCTGCTGTTTGCGGATGATACTGCACTGGTGTCTGATTCAGAGGAGAGATTGAGACAGTTGGTAGAGGAGTTTGGAAGGGTGTGTGAAAGGAGTAAACTGAAAATAATGAGAAGAAGAGTAAAGTGATGAAGTGTACGAGGTTGGTAGATGGTAGGAGGATGAATATAGTTTTGAATGGTGAGTTGCTTGAGGAGGTTGAGAGTTTTAAGCATTTAGGGTCACATGATGCTGTGGATGGAAGAATAGATGCAGAAGTGAAGTTTAGAATGAATGAAGTTGGAAAGGTGCTGGGAAGAATGAAAAAAGTGTTTAGATGTCGTTCTCTCAGAATGGATGTAAAGAGAAGGCTGTATGAGGGTACTGTGGTACCGACTGCATTATATGGGGCTGAAACATGGAATATGGGTGTAGCAGAGAGGGAAAGTTTGAATGTAATTGAGATGAGGTGTCTGAGGAGTATGTGTGGAGTGACGCGCATGGATCGAGTGAGAAATGACGAATTGCGAAGGAGAACTGGAATTGTTCGGGAGATGGCTGATCGAGTTGAACAGAGGGTGTTACGATGGTTTGTGCATATGGAGAGAATGGATAATGAGCGATTGGTGAAAAAAGATAACTAGATCTGATGTGAGAGGTGTAAGGCTGAGAGGAAGACCACGAATAGGATGGATGGACAGTGTGAAGAGAGCATTGGATGCGAGAGGGTTGTCTGTTGAGCAAGGAAGAGTGGCTGTGCGTGATAGAAATAAATGGAGAGAAATTGTGAATGAATAAATGATGACGCAGCCCTGAGGGGATATTCTCCTGCATTTTGTCTGATCAGCTGATCAGGTCAGGTGCGGGTAAGGGGTTGGATCCATTATGATGTGGCAGGGGTAAACCAGCTTTGCTGTCGGGTCCTGCTGCGGATGTCACTGACTGCACTGCGTAGTTGACCCTCGTGCGGTGTGGTGCGGTGAGGATCTGTCCCTTCTCCCCTTTAGGGCTAAGATGCGAATGAATGTGTATGAGTGGATGAGTAAATTGGTAGTGTGTTGACCTGTCTTGGCTACCTCCCTTTTCTTGGGGGAAGCAGCCTAGGTATATAAATAGATAGAAGAAAAGTGCCAACCTCTTCTTTATTTACAGGCTTAACCATCGCTGACTTAGGCTTTCCAGGCAGTTGGTTAGTGGTTCTTTTCATTATTTCAGCCTTGTTTGCTTTCAGCAGGCTTTACAGTTCCTTGCAAATGTTTACAGAGTTGCATTAAGCCCTTTTCAATCTCCCCACAGGAGAAATTATCCTTTTGGTACCTACCATACAAGGCATTTTGGATCTAGGTAGCTGCTTTAAGGATACAGTTCTAGAAAACACCCAATCTGCTGCTTTTACATCTTCATAAGTACCTAAAGCTTTTAAATTACAACTCACTGCAATCCCAAAATTTTGCAAGGAATCAAAATCATGTTTAGATATGGTTAATTCAATTAGAGCCTTCAGTAACTGGGTAATGACATGCTCCCACACTTCATAATTCTGTCTAAGGATAGTTAAAGCCGCCACATAATTATTTTCTTGACAAGTAATTCCCATACCAACCTGTCAGGCGTGTCCTTGACCTGTCCTAACAGATAGGAGAGTTTACTTACATTGGAAAGGTCTGTTCTGTTATGGACTAAGTATTTAAATAGATCCCAAAAGGATATCCAATTTTGCTCCCCATCAAACTCTGGGAGCGTAATTTGTGGTAGTGCAGCTTTACCCCACAGTTCCTCAACCTGAGATTCTGCGCTGATAATAGCTAATTTTCCCTCAAACTGTTTCACGATACGTTATATATTCTTCTAATTAAGTTACTTTCATAGTTGGTAGTCTCTGACTCCAACAGATCCTTATTCTCTTTTTTCACTATAGCTGCATCTAAATTAATGTAGCGTTCTTCATATTTGGTCCGTCTATCTTTTAATATGTTCAAAAGACTACTTAATTTCTCTCTTGACAGGTCTTTTCTCTAATACTTTCTTATATTCATTTATGGCTCTCGTTACCCATCCTGCCTTACCACTCATTAACTTATTTAACAAGGAAACAGACATTTTGGCTGATTTCTTATTAACACTTTAAATTCCTATAATTGCATTTTAAATTTAATTTCTAAATTAACAAACTTAACTGAGCCCAGAAGCAGTTGATCATTTTCAATATTAACGATTGTAGGGAAGGGTTTTTCCTTTTAAACCTATTTCCCTGGGTTGTTAAACATCTTGGGTTATGCCTTCGTCCCCACAATTATATTTTTAATAAACTTAATTGCCCCGAGCTCAGGACCAGTTGGTATTTTAATACAGCATTGGACCACCCATAGCCTGTACAGCGTAAAGATCTTCCTTCTGTTGTTCTATATACAGTAGTTTATTAATTTCGCCAGAACCATCTCTCTGCCTTGGGGATTTCAGCGTATACAATTGACCTTTAGGGTTACCTGGAAGGGTTTAGCATAAAAGTGGATAAAGTCTCTTCCTTTGCAGTTTACATATTCTCTGCAACTTCCTATTTATTGCCCTGCTAAACAATTTATATGTGCCGTAACAAACTGCTGCACCATATGGCAGGTTTCTAGGTTCCAGGATGGTTATGGTTACCGAGGATTTACATGAACCTTCAATTGCTCTTACCGCAGCCAAAATATCAACAATTTCAGTGACTTCCACCTCTTCATAAATGTCATTTCCTCCCAGGAAAAGGATAGTACGATCATGCTTCGAGTCCAACACGGCATTTAGCTGCTCATCGTCAGAAAAGGGACTTGCCTTTCTGCCAGGAGCCCTGTAGATGTATATCTCCGTGTCTGGTACCTCCATGCAATGCGAAAATAAACTGCGTCTCACAAACCCAACCGTGAACTCGTTTAATGCCTCAGCACACATCTCTTTCCTCACTTGGGTCACCAAAATATCAGATATTTTTGCACTCCTTTCTGACGAGTGTTTGTCTAACAACAACAAATACTGAATTTAAATACTAGAAGTCTCTTAGGAAATAGGTACAATTAATACTGTAACTCATCAGTAATTATCTCCGTATATTGTAGCTAGTCCCTTTTTGGACAAATCATAAAGGTTGCTTAGGTAGACAGTCAGAATAACAGATGATGACGGGCTTGAATTCTCATTTGGTTTGCGTGGGCCTTTCAAGCGTCCTTAGTGCTACTTTTTACAACTTGCAGCTCAAACGATTTGAGGAACAGAATGAAAAGTGATGAGTCTCTCTCCCCCTTCATGGGATTCAGAAATACAAAATATTATTTAGTTACAGTTACCTAAATACAGTTAATTTCTTCATGGAAATTACAAGGAAACTCCAACTTAACAGGTACGTCTTTGTTTAAATAAAACTAAAGCCAAGACAGTGGAAACTTCTTAACAGGTACATCTTAGTTTAACCCGTCTCGTCCCAACCGATTTCCGACCTCCGATACCCCCCAGTCCCGAGCAATTTCGGATTTTTTTTTTTTTTGCTCAAACCTTCGCTTTTGGTGAGAAACATCGAGAATTCATAGAGAAATCGCCCTCTTGAGGCTATAAATGGTGCTACAGGTGTTGAGTCAGCCTTACATTTTCCCTCTTTCTCAGGGTACCTGGCTAAAGAAAATGAACTATGGAAGGGTTAACTAATTCAAGCCATTTTAAATAACGTATTTATTTATTTATTTGGTACGAATTTATGTGTAGTACAAGACTATATTGGTTTTCACACATTTATATAGGCAATAGAAGCATTGTTCAGTCACCAAACACATCCACATATGGCACCTTCTTTTATGACATTACCACCTATCACTTCTGTTTGTTTCCTGCTCTAGCTTCTTTATTTCTTTGTCCTCCACCTCAGGAATCACTTTCACCTTGAATTTCTTCATTGGGGAGACCGTGGGGCAACATGTCTTTACTGGCCAGGTCACTGCTAACAGGTGAATTGCCAAGTGTGGGGGGGGAGGGGGGGTCAGGTGGGGCCAGGCAGTATCCCCACTTGACAGCAAGTCGAGGAAGGTATCCCACATATGTCTACCAATAATCACCTATGAAACTTGAAAACTGTGCAAATTATGACCCTTGCAATTGCGTGATGTACCTGTACATCGATGGGTCTAGCTGTGACAAAACGTTGCGACGTACCCATACGTCGATGGGATGCCTCGGGTTAAATCAAACAAAAGCCAAGACAGTGCAAACTTCCTAAGTATTTACACGTATTTACAATTTTCAGTAATCCCTCCAAGACCCGATGTAACAGAGCCAAAGGCATGTCTGGGACTTGGGTTTGTCTGGGACTTCGGAAAATGCCTCCTGGACAGGTACTTATGGACCCTAACCCAACCTAACTCTGAAAACTACCCAAATAACTCCCTACCAGATGTGAACAGTACCTATTTAACCCGTCACGTCCTGGCCGATTTTCCGCCACTGACCCCCCCCCCATCCCGATCAATTTTAGATTTTTTTTCCCTCAAACATCAGCTTTTGGTGAGAAACATCGAAAAATCATAGATAAATCGCCCTCCTGAGCTTATAAAGTTGCTACAGGTGAGAGTCACCCTTACCTTTTCATGCTTTATGAGGGGTAACGAATTCAAGCCACTTTAAATTATGATTTTTTTTTATTTATTTGGTACAAATTTATATGTTGTACAAGAGTATATTGGTTTTCACACAATAATATAAGCGATATAAGTGTTGTTCACTCACCAAAAACATCAACATATGGCACCTTCCTTTATGACATTACCACCTCATCACTTCTGTTTGTTTCTTTCTCTGGCTTCTTTGTTCCTTTGTCCTCCACCTCAGGAATCACTTTCACCATGAATTTCGTCGTTGGAGAGACCGTGATGCGACATGTCTTTACTGGCTAGGTCACTGCTAACAGGTGAATTGCCGAGAAAATGGCACGTGGGGGGGAGGGGGGTCAGGTAGTATCCCCGCCTGATGGAGGGTAGAGGAAGGTCTTCCACATATGCCTGCCAAAAATCACCCGTGAATCTTGAAATATGTGCAAATGACGCACCTTGCAATTGCATCACGTATGGGTATGTCGTCAGGTGTCACCATGACAAAATGTTGCGACGTACCCATACGTCGTCGGGACGTCTCGGGTTAAGACCCTATTCACACAAATAAGGGACAGAAAGCATGAAATAAATGAAAATGAACCAGAGAATGATGAATTAGAGTGAGTATGGAAAACATTTAGCAGTTTTCAGGGTATTGTAACTCCCTACTGGTTATGCACAGGACCTATTTAAGACCCTATTCACACAAATAAGGGACAAAAGCATGAAATGAAAGGAACCAGAGAAAGAGGAATTAGAGGTGATTATGGAAAATATTTAGCAGTTTCCAGGGTACTTACAACACGTCCGTGACCGTCGCGAAGATTAACCTGCCTCCTCTAAGGCTCTGATAGTGTTGAAAGTGCTCTTGAAACATGTGCAGTAATCCAGTGTTGCACTGCACTTAATCCTTGGCATTCTGAATTCTAATTTCTTAACACTATGATTCTTTTCTTGCTTGCACTGCACTGAAACTCACTAATGTTGCACTCTGCACTTAATCCTTGGCACTCTGAATTCTAATTTCTTAACACTGCACATTCTGTCCTTAACACTACACAACACTGGAAATTCACATGTGGTCTAGTGGCGAGTTTTTGCTGTTTATTCACTGTCAGAGTCCCAGAGTAGGTGTTGCAGGCGGCCGACGGGCAAGTCGCTGGGATGTGGTGATGGACTATCCACTGCAGATGACTCCGAAGAAAGCCACAAACTCACGTCCAGTGGTGACTCCACTGTGTCCGATGAGCTGGGCTGTGGCATGGAGGTGGAAGGCATGTCTTGGTGAGGCAGTAGTGTGGAGCCAGGGCTGGGCACGGCAGGGGTCACGGGCCTGAAGAAAGTGTCAATGGTTGATTGACGTAGGCAACGGCAATTCTGGCGAGTGATGATGTTCTGCCTAAAAGCTAGCACTTCCTCCACAAGTCCCAGGGGCCTCATCTCCCAGTTGCAGTCTGGGTGTTCAAGGTAGTCCAGAACAAACTCAAAATGCTTCTGGAGTGAGCTTAGTTTGGGGATGGCTGAAGTAGTGGCATGCTGGGAGGAGTCTGCATCATCTTTACTGTCCTCGTTGGAATCTTCAAGCTGGGTACTTGTACCTGCAACTGAAGATGCGATCTCGATATCAGACGATCTGATACCCAGGATCGCCCTCGTCGTCATCCAACCACTCACGCACTTCGTCCACATCCACCTCGTTACCAGCCACACGAAGACACGCATGGAATAATCCACATCAAAACCTA
Organism: Birgus latro; assembly: GCA_018397915.1. NCBI lineage: Eukaryota > Metazoa > Arthropoda > Malacostraca > Decapoda > Coenobitidae > Birgus > Birgus latro. Next base: position 60,172 of record JAGKTI010001281.1, on the reverse strand, counting down.
GAAAGTTGTGCACCACGTCAGCTCTGAGAAGCAGACGAGATCAACCACTTTCCAGAGTCTTGACAGAGACTTCCTTCCATGCACTGGCCCAGTTATAGAAGGCTGACTTGAGGTTGTAGTGGCGAAGGTTTTCCAAAGTCCACTGGCCTCGTGTGTCCCATCCCTTGCTCGCTCGTCGTCATCCTTCAACCATCACCTCATCCAGGAACATCCGACAGTACAACCTCTTCATAGCCACAATCATTCCTTGATCCATTGGTTGGATGAGAGCAGTCGTATTTGGTGGCAAAAACAAGCACCTAATGCAGCCATTCTCAGCCACCAACTTCTTGTTGGACAGATGTGCAGGTGCATTGTCCAAGAGAAGGAGTGCCTTTCCCTGGCCGCGTGGGATTCCCAGTGTTTTCGTCTGATAATGGATGACCTTGTTGATGAAGTGCTGGTGAAACCAGTTTTTGAAGATCTTGGTGGTGAATCAAGCCTTCACATAATGGTACCACATGACAGGAAGGACATCCCTCAACCCACGAAGGCACCAAGGCTGCTTTGCATGGCCAACAATAATGGGCTTGAGCTTGTGCATGCTGTTATCACTGGCGCAACACAAGGCAGGTATCTGGTGCTTGGAGAGCTTGCATCCAGGTACACGCTTTTCTGTCTCCTCTGCTAGAGTGTTTGTTGGCAACGAGTGATAGAATACACCAGTTTCGTCAGCGCTGTAGACTTGACCGAGAGTGAGGCCTTCCCTGTCGATCAAGCCCTTCACCTTCTGCCGAAACTCTTCTATTCCCTCCTCATTGCCACCTAAAGCTTCGCCATGGGCCTTATGGTTGGTAAGTCCATGTCGTAACTGGAAAGCGAAGAGCCAACCCTTGGATGCCTTGGTGTCTGGGGTGTCGAGTAACCTTGAGAACTTTTCGGCAGCAGCCTTAAGCACCAGCAGACCAACAGCACGTTGATGACGATACCAAATCAGCATGGTGAGGTCAGTTTCTGCAATTCTGGGAGGGTACATAATCTTCCTCTGCACATTGTGTTTGGTCTTCGATGCGAAGTCAGCCGTGTACTGGGTGAGTTTGTCCCGGGATCTCTTGATACCGAACAAGATAGAGCAGGCCAGGTTGAATTCTCATAGGATACGGGATGTCGACCATCCCCCGTCCACCTTCTCCAATATCTCCCTCTTCTTCTCCAGAGTCAGAATCACTCGTTTCCTCTTCTCAGGTGGCGAGGCCATCGTCACACACACGAGTAAGAGGCAGCAGAGGTACAGCAGGGCCTGCAGCATGTAGGGCACCACCACGAAAACGCACGTGGGTGGCCATGGTGATGAACATGCACTCACGTTGATGGGTAGGCGGGAAATGGGGAGGATGCAGAGTCGCCCTGCCGGACATCGGCAGAAGTACATGGCATAGCATAGCTGTTCGATGCCATGTGCCAAGTTCAAAGTACAGTTGAAATCATGCCTGATTTTTTTTTTTTTTTTTGCTTTTTTACGTTCTTTGGCCATTCTTGGTTTCCAATGGCCCGAGACCAAAATGTCTGGGCCTTGGGGTGTTCAGGACTTGGGCATCCGGGTCTTATAGGGATTACTGTAGTTGTCCATAAAAGTTAAACACAGTAGCATATGATTTATTAATAATAAGAATTATTAATGAGAACTAGAGCTAAATCCCTGTGTTGATAAACCGCTCAAATGAGTAATAAACATCCTCTGGGATTTTCCTCTGCTTTCAACAGGGACAACTATTTTAAGCCATCCAGTCCAGGACATCTTCTTGTGAACCCTTCCCACAGCCGGGCATTCCTGAAAAAATTGTCTACTTTTAAACCTTCATATTTAAGTTAATACTTAACAAAAAAAAAATCCTTCGACTTCAAGCTGATTGCATCAGTTGGTCCGTGAAGTGCATGTACGGAAAGTGAGTGAGTGGGGAAAGGGTCTCGGTAGCGTGGTCGGAGGTACTTATTGGGAAGTCGATGAGAATAAAGTCGTGAGACGTATTATCAACGAAGGTGAGTTACAGGACTCTTGGGTTACTGAGTTTTATTGTAGATTTATCTTGATAGCGATATACAATGAGCTTAGCGTGACGGCCAGTCTCCCCTCTCTCCTTACTCTGCCCTAATTGTGTTCTCGGGCATAATCTATACCCCTTCTCTCCCTTTCTGATGTGAAGGGCTTCTCTCTCCCATTATATACAGGTGGGAAAGGATGTTTAGGTAAGGTAGTAGTGTCTAATCGATCTCCTGTGGGCTTCCACGTGTTTGAATACATCATGAGTTTCTTGCTTGTTTAGACTACGAGGATATTTTGAGAAACATCATATGTTAGGATTCTTGATTGTCTGGGACAACAGACTGTGTACAAATATCATGTGAAATCAGACACTACATCCTGTACATTGTGTTATGAGATATATACTAATGCCTATATAATATCTACAAGGGGGGGAATTTTTGTTGTTCTTTTTGCTGGTGTCCATCGGTGACACAACTAAGGCTTAGACTAGCCCTCCACAGTAATAATACTTTTACAACACTTCCAGAAGACCGTAATCCACCACAAACATTATTTACTTGAAAAATTTTCCTTAATTGGGCATACTTGCTGCTGGGAGGTCAGTAACCATAGCAATGACCTTGAGGCAGGCTGCCTGCTTGCCTCACCACCACACTGCCTTACAGACAGACAGATGGACACTCTCTCTCTCTCTCTCTCTCTCACACACACACACACACACACACACACACACACACACACAAGGAGGTGTATGTATGGCTTGCATTGTCGCTCGATTCTGGCACTGCTGTGCAGCTAGAAGTCTGGGTATTACAACTGTTACAAATACTAATATTATTACTCTTACTACTACAACTACCACTGCTACAACTACTACTACTACTACAACTACCACTACTACAACTACTACTACTACTACTACTACTACAGCTACCATTACTACAACTACTACTACTACTACTACCACTACTACTACAAATACTACCACTACTACTACAAATACTACCACTACTATTACAAATAGTACCACTACTACTACAAATACTACCACTACTACTACCACCACTGCTACTACGACTACTACTACTACATAAAACCTAAAAAAAAATATTGTGAACAAAACAGTTATACATGCACTGTCCATAATTGAAAATATTGTATTTTCCACTAAAACAGATTTTATTTTGTGTGATTTAGACTTTTTCATCATAATAAATATACACACACGAAAACTTTCAATAAAAAAAAAGGCACTGATTTCATCATGAAACAAATTTTCTGCTTCCATTATTCACCTAAACAGACAGAGCGGTGGCGCGAGGCATCGCATTTCCTCCTCTCTTTCTCCATTCCACTATATTTTCCACTGTAACTATTTTTTCTCGTGATTTGTGCGTTTTCATCAAAACAAAAATACACACACGAAAACTTTCAATAAAAAATAAGACACTGATTTCATTATGAAACAAAATTTCTGCTTCCATTATTCACTTAAATAGACAGAGGGGTGGTGCAAGGCTCAACCGACGACGTTTCCTCCTCCTTCCTCCCTCCCCCCTCCACATCCTTCCTTTCTCCACTCCCTACCTCCTCCTCCATCTCCTCACACATGCCAATATCCCCCTTTCCAGGATCGTCAATACCCTATGAACTATTCCCATAATCAGAAACGGCAGATGAACATACGAGGGGAAATGATGGGTGCACAGTAGAGGAGTCACGTCCTCCATTCTCCTCACATGACGCATAAATATCAACATTCATTATGGCAATCGCTTTCCTGAGAGGAGTCACTTTCTCCACTCACAGTCGGCAATAATGTCACCAAGTTCTCTCCCTATTGCACTATCACTAAGGCCCTTTCTTTTCTACCCTTTGGACTTCATTGGTGATGACGTCAGCAGCTGCAGGTGCTCAACCGAGTGTCAGGACACAGGAAAAATATTTTGCATAGGTCTATCCATGATGGAGGTATGCAGACAACTGGACCATGACTGGGATGTGTGCTGGAGGGTTGCCAGTGGCTGCATGTGGTGGAAATAACCAGGTGAATATTCAAACAAGGGTCAAATTACTAGATCATGTATACATGTCATCTGAATGGCCCTGGGAGGACATGTATACATGACACCTAGATGGGATGGGTTAAAAAGGAAAGAGCTCAAATATCACTCTGGGGGAAAATATTTCCCACAGAGTCTTAACCCGATGGCTGCTATGTACATCATATGAAGAATAGTGTGCAACTGCTCTGTACATGATATGATCAAGCTCTTTTTTTTTTTTTTTTAAGGCATGCTACAGTTTTCACCCTAATATCCATAAATAGTGTACCACAGCCAAACTAAGGTAAATAATGAGCTCATATTTGGTTCTTATATTTTTTCCATACACTCTTTCCTTATATGAGCAAATATTATTTTTGAGGAAAAAAAATCCAATTTTTTTGTGCATGGGGGGATCGACCATGAAACCTAATGCAGCAGTTAACGGGTTGAAGGAGGCAAAAGGTGAAGTGGTGAAACACTTAGCACATATATTCAATATCTCTCTCAGAAGTGGCACTGTACCAAGCAGTTGGAAATTAGCAAATGTAATTCCAATATCAAAAAAGGGAGACAAATCTCAACCCAGTGACTACTGACCAATAAGCTTGACATCAGTTATATTCAAATTGTTGGAAACCATAATTAGAGATAAACTGGTCAGGCATTTAGAACAGAACAATCTCATCAAAGACTCTCAACATAGATTCCGAAAGATGAATTCATGTCTTACTAATCTGCTTGATTTTTTTCAGTGATATCATCAACATGTGCAACAGCACTAAATCGGCAGATGTCATTTACCTCGATTTCTAAAAAAACATTTGATATAGTTCCACATATTCAACTTGTTGAGAAACTGCGCATCTATGGTACTGATGGCAGTGTACTGAGATAGACTGAAAACTGGCTTACGAATCATAAATAAAGAGTTGTAATCGATGGTAAAGAATCAGACTGGAAAAATGTTATCAGTGGAGTACCATAAGGTTCAGTTTTCGATCCTATATCAGTTATGATTTATATTGATGACTGATGAAGGCGTTTTGTAAAATATCAAAATTTGCTGATGATATAATAATTAGTAATGGAGCTGATACCCCAGAACAAAGAATATTGATTCAGAGGGATCTTGATAAACTGCTTAATTGGGCGGAAAAATGGCAAATTAATTTTGATATTCTATCTATCTATTTCCAGATGCTTTAATCCCATAAGGGATGACCACAAACAAATCACCAACATGTCGCTTGTCCCCCTCCATTTCACCGCCCTGCTCCCAGCTCACACCCCCCCTCACTTATATACCTCTCCAATCCATCCCTCCATCTCATCCTTGGCCTCCCCCTCCCTCTCCGGTAGGAGAAACACATTGGGGTGATTTGGCCATGTGATGAGGATGGAGGGTGAGAGACTGACGAGGAAAATGTATTTTGATATTGATATATGCAAAGTTCTAAATATTGGGAGTAAAAATGATAAAATTAGTTATACAATGAATCGTTCTCAACTCATGAATGTAAATCATGAAAATAATAAGTGTAACAGATGATGAGCAAATGGATTTTGATATTCTGTCTATCTATCTATTGCCAGACGCCTCAATCCTCTAAGGGGTGGCCACAAACAAATTGCCTCCATGTCGCCCTGTCCCCCGCCATTTCATTGCCCTGCTCACAGACCACACACCCGCTCTCTCAGATACCGCTCCACTTCAATCCTCCATTTCATTCTTGGCCTCCCCCTCCCTTTCCTTTAGGAGAAACACATTGAATTGTTCTCAACTCATGAATGTAAACCATGAATACGGTCTAGGAATAACTGCAACTATGACCTGAAGCCAAGTAAACAGTGCACAGAAGCAATGAAGAAAGCTAACAAACTACAGTAGTTGGATTTATAGGTAGATCATTTGAGTTCAGATCTGAAAATACGGTATCACTCTTACCCTGTACAGTTCCTTAGTGCGTCCACATCAAGAGTACTGTGTGCAGTTCTAGGCACCATATTACAGGAAAGATATACAGAAATTAGTGAATACAGCAACGAGTAATAAAAATAGTACCCAGAGTGAGGAAATAATCATACGAGGAGCAATTAACTGGGCTAAATTTATTAAACCTATCAAAGTGCAAACTATGAGGGGATCTGCTTGAATCATTCAAGATTATTAAAGGCATTGATAATATGAAGATTGGCAAATACTTTACAATTGATCGTTCAGTCTATACTAGAGGTAATGGGCATACGTTTATTGGAAAGCATTTCCAGTCTAATGAAGCCAAGTTTTTTTTTTTTTTTTTGAATAGGGTTGTTAACATTTGGAATAAATTGCCTAAGGATGTCATTGATTGCAGTACAGTGGTGACATTAAAAAAAATCATTTGGATAAATATCTCCCTTCTCATCCTCAGCTTTTTTTTTTTTTTAATGCAAGGAAGAAGGAACCAAAGGCCATGGGCCCACAGACTGTTCCTTCCAAGAATAAACAATACAAAAGAGAGCCAAATTCAAGATCCGTTCATTTCGAGATGCCTGGACACACTGCGTTTGAGAGACTGGAGATCACAGGAAGTAGGAAATAAAGACATAGCTAGACAGTTCCAGAGATGATCTGTTGCATAAATGAAGGACTGGGAGTAACGGTTAACTCTTGCATTAGAGAGCTGAACAGAAAAGGGATGAGAGTTTATTGCTAGCCGTGTGCTATGGGCCTGTCGTAGAGGTGGAGGGATGCAAGCAGATAGTTCAGAGGAACAGTGACCATTGAAGTGGTGACAGAAAAGAGATAAAGATGCAACAGTGCAGTGCAGAGATAGAGGTTGAAGGGAGCCAGTAAGAGGAGGAGAGTTAATGAGACGAAAAGCCTTTGACTCCACCCTATTGAGAAGAGCTGTATGTGCGGAGCATCCCCACACATGAGAGTTGTACTCCACACAGGGGCAAATAAAACCCGTGTATAAAGAGACGGAAAGCCTTTGACTCCACCCTATTGAGAAGAGCTGTATGTGGGGAGCATCCTCACACATGAGAGTTGTACTTCACACAGGGGCAAATAAAACCCCGGCGGGGGAGGGGGGAACACAATCTGGCCGCAATATGGGGTGGTACTACTACTCTGCGGTCAGGTTGTGTTAGGAAGAATTCCGCCACCGTATTCCTTGCGTGTCGTAAAAGGCGACTAAAAGGGGCGAGGTGAGGGGACTAGGGACCTCCTCCTCTGTTTTTTTAGTTCCTTAAAAGAGACAGACCAGAGAAAGGGATGGAGGATCGAGTTATCCCCGTTCCCTGAAGGTTGGGTTTATGAATGTGCGTGGATATAGTACGATTGAGGCTATAAGGGAGGAGATTGGGAGAATGTTTGTGAGAAGAAAGTTGGATGTGTTAGCTTTGTGTGAAACAAAGATGCAAGGGAAAGGTGAGTCTACGTTTGGAAGAGTAAATGGAAGATTGTCATATGTTGATAGAGGAAGGGCAAGAGAAGGTGCGGTCTTGTTAGTGAGCCTGAAAGTACAGAAGTGTGTGACTGAATGGAAGATGTCATCGAGACTGATGTGGGTGAAAGCGAAATCTGAACGTGAGTTGTGGGTATTAGTGAGTGCATATGGGCCTGGTAGTGAAAGGGATGAAGAAGAGAGGGAGTCTTTCTGAAATGATGTTGATAAGTGTTTGCAGAGTTTTGGAGCGAATGTGAATGTGGTAATGATGGGAGATCTGAATGCTAGAGTGGGAAACGTAGCAGTTGAAGGTGTAGTTGGTATGCATGGTGGGCCTGGAAGAAATGAAAACGGGGAACGAATGATAGGTGTGTATGTTGAGCGAGAGATGGTGATTGGAAATACCTTGTTTGAGAAGAGAGATATTAATAAGTATACATGGGTGAGACAGGAGGGTGGAAGGGTTGTTGATAGAGCATTGATGGACTATGTGGTTGTGTCCAGGAATGTAATAGGAAGATTGTTGGATGTGAGAGTTTTGAGAGGGGAGGGTGGAGGTATGTCTGACCACTATCTGGTGGAGGGAAAGTTGAGAGTAGGTAAGAGATGGGTGAGAGCTAGGAGAGTTAGGTGTGGCAGGGAGGTTTTGAAAGTGAGTGAGTTGGATAAAAGAGAGAAAATGATCGAGTATCAGGAGAAATTGAAAGATGAGTGGAACGCAGTGAAAGATCAGGAGAATGGCAGTGTGGAGGAGGAATGGCAGCTGTTTAAAAGTGCTGTGGTGGGACATGCGGAAGAGGTGTGTGGTGTGAGACGAGTGCGTGGTGGTGTAAGAAAGAGAAGTGAATGGTGGTGCGAGGAAGTAAGTGTGGTTGTGGCTGAGAAGAGACGTGCATATGAAGTGTGGTTGCAGAGGAAGGATGAGGTGTCATATGAGAGGTATAAGGAAAATAGGAATATGACGAGAAGGGCTGTTCGTGATGCTAAAGTGGCAGCAGATGAGAGGTGGGGTAGGTAGTTGACTGAGAATTTTCAACAGAATAAGAAAATGTTTTGGAAGGAGGTGAAAAGGGTGCGAAAGAAATAGTCTGAGAAGGAAGAATGAGTAAAAGCAGAGGATGGAAGGATGTTAAATGAGATGGATGCAGTAAGGAAGAGATGGGTGGAGTATTTTGAAAAACTGAGGAGGAAAGGCAGGCTGAGATTTTGGCAGATGGAAGGGTGCAAGGAATAAATGTGTTGGGAGAGTTGAATGATTCTTTGATCACGATGGAGGAAGTGCAAGAGGCAGTAAAGCAGATGAAAACAAGGAAAGCTGCATGTATACATGGATGTGCTGTGGAATGCCTGAAAGGTAGTGGAGCGACTATTGTTGACTGGTTAGTAAGATTGTTGAAGGTGTGCTTTGTGCAAGGTATGGTGCCAGTTGACTGGGGAAGTGCTTGTGTGGTCCCACTGTATAAAGGTAAGGGTGATAAGTATGAATGTACTAGCACTAGAGGTATAAGTCTGTTGAGTGTTGTAGGTAAGGCGTATGGTAGAATGTTAATTAAGAGAGTTAGAGAGCGTATAGAGGGGGTGATTGGTGATGAGCAGTGTGGCTTGAGGAGAGGGAGGGGATGTGTGGATCAGGCGTTTGCTGTGAGACAGGTGTGTGGAAAGCATTTAGCAAAAGGTAAGGATGTGTTTTGGGCATTCGTGGATTTATAGAAAACATATGAAAGAATTGATAGGGAGGCTTTGTGGACTGTTTTAAGATTGTATGGGCTTGATGGCAGGTTACTAAAAGGAGTGAAAAGTTTTTGTGTAAATAGTAAAGCGTGTGTGAGAGTGGGAAATACTGTGAGTGATTGGTTTCCCGTGAGAGTGGGGCTGCGGCAGGGATGTGTGATGTCGCCTTGATTGTTTAATATTTATATGGATGGTGTAGTAAGGGAGGTGAATCCAAGAGTGTTAGGTGGAGGACTGAGTCTTGTGAATGTTGATGGTAGAGAGTGGAATCTGAAGCAGCTGCTGTTTGTGGATGATACTGCACTGGTGGCTGATTCAGAGGAGAGATTGAGACAGTTGGTAATGGAGTTTGAAAGGGTGTGTGAAAGGAGGAAATTGAAAATAAATGAGAATAAGAGTAAAGTGATGAAGTGTACAAGGTTGGTAGATGGTAGGAGGATGAATATAGTTTTGAATGGTGAGTTGCTTGAGGAAGCAGAGTGTTTTAAGTATTTAGGATCACATGGTGCTGTGGATGGAAGAATAGATGCAGAAATGAAGTTTAGAATGAATGAAGTAGGAAAGGTGCTGGGAGGAATGGAAAAAGTGTCGTTCATTCAGAATGGATGTAAAGAGAAGGCTGTATGAGGGTATTGTGGTACCCACTGCATTATATGGGGCTGAAACATGGAATATGGGTGTAGCAGAGGAAAAGTTTGAATGTAATGGAGATGAGGAGTCTGAGGAATATGTGTGGAATCGAGTGAGAAATGAAGAAATGCGAAGGAGAACTATAATTGTTCGGGAGATGGCTGATCAAGTTGAGCAGATGGTGTTGCGATGGTTTGGGCATATGGAGAGAATGGATAATGAACGATTGGTGAAAAAGATAACTAGATCTGATGTGAGAGGTGTAAGGCTGAGAGGAAGACCACGAATAGGATGGATGAACAGTGTGAAGACAGCGCTGGATGCGAGAGGGTTGTCTGTTGAGCAAGGAAGAGTGGCTATGCGTGATATAAATGAATGATTGTGAATGATTAAATGATGACTCAGCCCTGAGGGAATATTCCCCCGCATTTTGTTTGATCAGCTGATCAGGTCAGGTGCGGGTAGGTGGATGGGTCCATTACGATACAGCAGGGGTAAACAAGCTTTGGTGTCGGGCCCTGCTGCAGATGTCACTGACTGCACTGCGCAGTTGACCCTCGTGCGGTGTGGTGCGGTGAGGATCTGTCCCTTCTCCCCTTTGGGGCTAAGATGCGTATGTGTCTGAGTGGATGAAAATTGGGAGTTTGTCGACCTGTCTCGGCTATCTCCTTTTTCTTGGGGGAAGCAACCTAGGTATATAGATAGATAGATAAAGTCAACTGTGCAGGGATAAAAAAGGTTTGGAGTCAGCTTAGCACACCTAATCTCTTGGAAGCAGGTTTTACAAGAGATGTAATATGTTCTTTCCAAGAAAAAGCCCGAGTGAATGAAACCCCAAGCATGTTCAAGGATGATGCAGGATGTATTTAGTCAGATAATGACAGGAGAGCCGAAGCCAGAGAGTAGAGAATTCAGAAGAATCAAGTTCAGGAACACGAGAGCAAGATAGATCGTTTCGTACATATACCCAACAGCCAACTTTGGCTTTGAAATGAGATTAGAGAAGGTAGGAGGATACAGAAAAGGGTTTGCTGTCAGTTGCCTCAGACAGCTGAGTCTCAGAGAGAAAGAGAAGGTGAAGTTTAGAGGAGAAGAGGTGGTGTTCAACGGAGCGAAAGTTAGAGGAAAGGCCGCGAATGTTACAGAAATGAAGAAGGAGTGAGTCAGACAGTGGTTGCAGGCAGCTCTATGAGTCGTCACCGGGAGAGGGGCAGATGGTGGGGGCATTTATGGTCCCCCCCCCCTGGGGACTTCGAGGCATGATTTACGTGCGCCATTTTTTTTTTCCAAATTTTGAAAAGGAAGTGTAGTGTGTAGTGTGCATGTAGTTTGGTGTTGACAGTTAGAGAAACTTGTATTAGAGAGCATGCTGGCCTACTCCCTGTGTTACTGAGACACTGAAAAAGTTCAGCAAAGGGGAATGGTCAGGAACAAGTCCTGAGGGCTGATGAAACGGAAGCTCCAGCTCTCCCTGTCATCAGCCTTCCATCCACCTTGGGAGTACTGCCCTGCTCGACTGGTGCTACAGTGGGGTTGGTAGCTGGGCCACCATAACTGTATCTCAAGGCTTGTAAGGATTGGTGGGGTTGGTGTCCTGGTTGAGATCTTGTTGCTTTTGCAGGTGGTGTAACCTGCTTTTTATGTGATGTAGGGGATCGGACACTGGGGACTTGGTTGGTGGTTTGAGGTGATGTCTGAGAGGAAGGAGGAGCGGGGCTTCCCCGAAAACACGCTCTTGAGGAGAGATGCCGTCGTCTCTAGGGCAGGTGTTTAGCCCCCATTGCACAATCTTTATGTAAGCGGACCAGTCTTCATTTTGGGTCTCCTTTATTCGGGTGCCCACCTGATTTAAAAGGGTGTGATGGCTCCTTTCACATAAGCCATTTCCTTTGGGCCAGTAGGGAGAGGAGTGGGAGATTTGGTACCAAAACAGAGTGGCGAGTTCTTGCCATACTTTCCCTGTGAATTCCAGTGCAGTATCGGAATGTAGCGCATGTGGAGTACCAAAATAGGGGAAGACGTGGCGGACGAGGGCTTCAGCTACTGCCACAGCGTGGTGTTCTTTAGCTAGACAAGTGGTGAGGAACTTGGAGTAGCTGTCCACGAACGTGATTATGTAACGGTAGCCGGGTTTCGGTGGTAAAGGGCCTACTATGTCCACGGCCAAGAGTTGCCAAGGTTTGTGAGTCGAGATTCTGCCGGTGGGACTGGAGGTGCAGATGATGTCCTTTCCAAGGGCACAGGCCCGGCATGCTTGGACTACTTGTTGGGCCAAGGTTGAGGGGCCTGCAGTCCAGTAGATGTCTCGAAAGACCTGCAGTAATTTTTTTGTGCCAAGGTGGATCCCATTGTCTGAATGGAGATGGGTCAAGGTGTCCAGGGCAGTAGTAGGGTCGAGTACGATGTGGCCCGTTTGTGTGCAGAGCTGATCACCTTGTTGGTTAACCCATCACGTCCCGGCCGATTTCCAACCTTCAATACCCCCCAGTCCCGAGCATTTTTGGATTTTTTTTTGGGGGGCTCAAATCTTCGCTTTTGGTGAGAAACATCGAAAATTCATAAAGAAATCGCCTACATGAGGCTATAAATGGTGCTACAGGTGATGAGTCAGCCATACATTTTCCCTCTTTCTCAGGGTGCCTGGCTAAAGAAAACGAACTATGGAAGGGTTAACTATTTCAAGCCACTTTAAATTACGTATTTATTTATATATTTGGTACGAATTTATGTATTGTAACAGACTATATTGGTTTTCACACATTTATATAGGCAATAGAATCATTGTTCAATCACCGAACACATCCACATATGGCACCTTCCTTTATGACATTACCACCTCATCACATCTGTTTGTTTCTTGCTCTAGCTTCTTTATTTCTTTGTCCTCCACCTCAAGAATCACTTTCACCATGAATTTCTTCATTGGAGAGACCGTGGGGCAACATACCTTTACTGGCCAGGTCACTGTTAACAGGTGAATCGCCCAGTGTGGGGGGGAGGGGGGGAGGGGGTTAGGTGGGGCCAGGCAGTATCCCCGCTTGACAGCAGGTAGAGGAAGGTCTCCCACATATGCCTACCAAAAATCACCCATGAAACTTGAAAATTGTGCAAATTATGACCCTTGCAATTGCGCGACGTACCCGTAAGCCGATGGGTGTAGCTGTGACAAAACGTTGCGACGTACCCATACGTCGATGGGATTCCTCGAGTTAAGTTTGGAAAAGATGTGGGCTGGTATCCAGTCTGGTCGATCACCATCCTGCCATTGTTGAACTAGTTTGGACGTGGGGTGAATGGTTTGGATAGGGAGCCGGGACAGGGCATCAGCGTTGGTGTGGAGTTTCCTGGGGCGATAGGAGATCTCGTAGTGGAACTCATCTAAGGTCTTCCCCCATCTGATGAGCTGCGCATTTTGGGTGTTCAACTGTCCGAGCCATTGGAGTGACTGATGATCGGTGATGATGGGGACCTTAGTGCAAGATAGATAGGCCCGGAAGTGGTCTATGGCCCAGATTATTCTGAGGCACTCGCGCTTGGTGGCAGCGTAGTTTTTTCCCCGCCTGGTGGAGGGTTCTGTTGGCACATGCAATAATGTGCTCTCATCCTTCTTGTACCTGTGCTAGGATGGCGCCGATCGCAATGAGTTATACGTTTGTGTATAGGCGAAATTGCAGGTTGTATTTTGGGAAGCCAACAATGGGGGCTGTGATCAGTTTGTTCTTTAAGGTGTTGAATGCGGTGACCCTGTCCTCTGTTCATGAAAAGGGCTCTCCTTTTTTCGTCAGGTCGTGGAGGGTCTTCGTGATGTTAGCGAAGCCTTTCACGAACCTCCGGGTAATAAGAGGCAAGTCCCAGGAAAGCTCGGACCTCTGTTACATTCCTAGGTAGTGGGAGATCCTCGATGGCGCGGAGCTTGTCCGGATCGGGAGCAATCCCTTCCCGGGAGATAATATGTCCCAGGAAGGCAACCGAGCATGCCGCCAAAACACACTTAGACGGTTTAAGTTTTAACCAGCCCTGCCTGATCCACTGGAAGACCTGCTTGAAGCGGTGGAGGTGGTCAGCCCAAGTCCTGCTTAAAACGATGACATCATCTAACTAGACCAGGCAAGTGTCCCACTTGAGTCCACTAAAGACAGACTCCATGAGATGCAAGAAGGTGGCAGGGGCGTTACAGCGTCCAAAGAGCAGGATGTTAAATTCATAATGTCTCCCGTTGCTGGTGGAGAAGGCGTTTTTTTCTCTGTCGGTGGGGTATACTGGAACCTACCAATATCCTGACTGGAGGTCCAAGGTGGAAAACCAGGATGCTCTGTACAGGGAGTCGAGGGAGTCATTTGTACGTGGCAGGGACGTGGCATCTTTGGCGGTAATGTTGTTGAGGTGTCTGATAGGTCCTGAAAGTCCAGGAGTAGGCGGTGTAGGCTGTCTGTTTGGTGAGGAGAGAGATGGGGGGGTAGGGGAGAAGGGGTTGGGGCTCAAGGAGAAGTGCAGGGCTCGGCCTCCTCCATTTCTCCCACGACTAGCACTTTTGGTAGGGTAAGGGTGGTGGTGAAGTTAGCGATGCGTACCGTATCGCGGTGTGGGGGGGGGGGGAATGGGGAAGGAAGTAAGCAGGAGGAAAGGGTTCCAGGGGGAAAAAAGGATGGGGGTTCCGGACGGCCGGTTTACTTGCAGCCAGGCCTCATGATGAGGTGGAATGGTGAGGGTGGAGGTGATGGTAGAGGGGAAGGTGAGAGCGGGGGGGAGGGCGAAACAAGGGGTCAGGAATCCCAGGGGATGAGGAGTGGGGACTGAGTGTATAGGGGGGGGGGCGTGCACGTGCAGATGGGCTGGGGTCCGGAGGTTTGTTGAACTGGAGTCATCGCCTGTGGCAACTGATGCTTGTCAGGAGCTTTTGAAGGAGATCCAGCCCCAGGTATCTGTCGTACGCACGACAAGAGGAATCGAAGATGATGAAGGGGTGTAATGCAGAGACGTTCTGGTGTGTCTGTGCTTAGGGCCTGCATTTCCCCACAAATGAGCAGGGGGCCATCTCCCGTGCCTACAAGGTGAGCTGAGGTGGGGAAAAGCGGGCCGAAGGTTGAACAGTGACGGGAGTAGAAATAACTGTATAGGCAGGATCTAGCTGCTCCTGTATCGACAAGCAGCCTTGCCTTTACCCCATTCAGCCTCATCTTGTTGTAGACTGGGAGGCAGTATTTCTGTGAGGCGGCCCCCGCCACCATGGAGAGGTGCAGGGGCAGCCCTAAAAATCCAGCTGCTGTGGTGTATTGTCGTCCTCGGGCTCTGTTACCCCGGGGTTTAAGGGGTTGTCTGTTGTGGTGTCACCCTTGGTGTCGTCATCCTCCATGGCCGAAGTCTTACGGCGTCCTGGCGTGGTGAATTTCCTCCGAGCTGCTTTCAGCTGTTCCCTGATGTCGTGGAGGGGGCACTTGTTACTACATGCAGTGAACTCCCAGGGGTTGATGGAGATTCAGTCTGTGTCCTTTGTGTCAGGACGCTTGCATGAAGGGTGGGCCTTGGGGATGGAGGGCATTGTTGTAGGGCTTGGGTGGCCTGGGGGTGGGTGAGGGTGGTGTGTTGGCGCTGGTTTTTGCGTAGGGAATCTGCTTTCCGCGCCAATCTGCTGAGGGGTAGTACTGGCAGCCAGCAGCCGACGTACCAGCTCGATATCTTGGTCCAAATTTTCTGTAGAGTCATGGCATGTAAAGTGCTCCCTGACAGTGCTAGGGAGAATCTTGATCAGGGAAATAGAAATATGTTGCTCCTGGGTTTCTTTGTTGCATCCCGGGTATGCGGCGATGACGAGTCACCTGGCCTGGACAAGTGTGTTGTCGAGATTTCCGTCATAGGTAAGAGAGTCGAGCTGTGCTAGTGCTACGACTTTCCCTAGTGAAGGGTTGACTGCCTGAGTCATAAGTTTGGTAAATTCCGGCCATGTTAAGTCCCAGACAATCTTGGGTGCAAGTGTGGCTATGGCTTTGCCCAGCAGTTGTAGCATTATTGCTATTTCCTGCCTGTCTGTGTCGAAGGCTATGTCTAGTAGTGGTTTTACTATTTCGAAGTATGTGTGGATGTCATATTGTTCAGGGTCGAATTTGGGTATTTGGACATGTGGTTTTGCTGCCATTTTGCCAACGTTCTCCTTGTTCTGCTGTTGCCACCCACCGGGTCAGGAACCACCACTGGCCACCAGCGTTATGCTGCGTGAAAAAGGGTGCGACTTCTCGTCCCTTATACACAGAGCCTGGAGTGAGGTTCTTTTTCTAGACCAGTTGAGCTCTATTAAGGCAATCAGAGGGAACAGGGCATAAAACTCAGGGCAACAACCGTACACGTACATTGCCACAAATTACAAACTCTACTACAATATGATGGCACACTTTACAGAGAGATAGTGTCAACACACATAGGACCGGGGGACTTGGCGACGGAATGGTGTGGCTGGGGCTTGCCGTAGGGTGAGGCCCATTGAGGGCCTGGGCCGGTGGCCTGCGTCAAGAGGCCCCAGGTCATCAGGACTTCCAGTGGCTGCACCAGGAGGCCGACCCATAGAGTCTCGTCAAGGGAGTTGTCAGAGGGCTGTGCAGGAGAGGGTGGGTCTTCCACAACAATGCGGGGGGAGGGGCTCTGGTTTAGGGGCTGGGCCCAAACAGGTTCAGCAGGCATACTTGCCTACGCTTATGCAGAGGTCGTCGCTTGGGGCTGGGGAGGTCTAGTCCCGGGGTCCGAGGGACATCTCGGTTGGTCCTGGGGCTGCAGTCTCGCTGCTGAGTCTCCATCAGGTATGACCTGCGGCAGAGTCCGACAGGGGCTCAGGTCACCGGGGGCCGAGTGAGAGAGCTAGGACTCCAGATACCAGGGGTCCTTGCCAGGCCTCCTCCAACTTCCGGCCGAGGGAGAGGGTGTCCCTCTGGGGAGAGAGAGTGAGAGCACTTGTCGAGACCCTTTCCTTTTGTGGAGCAGCAAGGTGACCGTCTCCTAGGTGCAGCGAGGTGGCCGTCACCTTTCCTCCTTTTGTGGAGTTAGAGCGAGGGCGGCTAGTGTCCGTCTCCTCCCCACGTGCGGCAAGGTGGCTGTCACCCGGTGTGAGCGAGTGCAGCGAGGTGGCCGTCGCTTGACCTTCTTTTGTGGAGTTAGAGCGAGGATGGCTAGGGGCCGTGTCCTAACCGTGTGCGGCTACGTGGCTGTCACCCGGTTTGAGTGAGTGCGGCAAGGTGGCCATCAACTCACCTCCTTTTGTGGAGTTATAGTGAGGGCAGCAGGTGTCTGTATCTTCCCTGTGTGCAGCTAGGTGGCCATCACCCGGTGTGAATACGTGCAACAAGGTGGCCGTCACTCTACCTCCTTTTGTGGAGTTACAGCAAGGGAGGTGAGGTGGCCATCTCCTCGCCGCATGTGGCAACGTGGCCGTCACCCAGTATGACTGAGGGGGGGAAGCAGCAAGTGGGCGGCTAGTGGCTGACTCCGGAATGCTGTCTGGGGCTATAGGAGTAGCCCCACCCTGAACCTAACGTAGGTTTTTTTTTTTTATGCAAGGAAGAAGGAACCAAAGGTCAGGGCCCGCATTCCAAGAAAAAGTAAAAACAATACAAAAAAGAGCCAAATTCAAGATCCATTCATTTCGAGATGCCTGGACACACTGCGCTTGAAAGATTGGAGATCATAGGAAGTAGGGAATACAGACAGAGGCAGACAGATCCAGAGTTGACCAGTTGCATAAATGAAGGACTGGGAGTAACGGTTAACTCTTGCATTAGACAGTTGGACAGAAAAGGGATGAGAGT
>JAGKTI010001281.1:0-22547 GCA_018397915.1 Birgus latro | reverse complement strand
ACTTAAATTTCCCCAGACATCTGGCGACACGCCAGAGTAAAAATCTCATTTTCCCCTGACATCTGGCGACCTCGCCAGAGCAACCTCTCATTTTCCCCTGACAAGGTTGAGGGGGAGCTTTGGTATTTTGCATTTTGAATGGAGTTTCTGTATTCTGCATTTCACTTCTTGTAGCTCTTTACTAGAGTCTGCATTAGTAATTCTCCTTTGTATTTTTGCATCATCAGAAAACATAATGTTATTTAAATAGCTTTCATTTCCAGTGTTGGTATCTTTGTCATTTATATACATTAAAAACATAACTGGTGCCAGCACTGAGCACTGTGGAACTCCGCTAGTCAAGGCTCTGGATGATGAGTAATTTCCTCTTAGTACTGTTTTCATTTCCTTTTTTTTTTATTTTTTTAAAAGAAAATATTGCATCCAACAATACAGTTTGCCCCGGATTCCTCCATGATGGTACAGTTTCCATAAAAGTCTTTGATGTGGTACTCTGTCAAATGCTTTCTTGAAATCTTAATAGATACTGTCCACCCATCCTTGTCTTTTCTGTAGTGTTTCTGTTACTCTATCAATAGTAGCTCAACAGATTAGTAACACATGATTTTCCCATTGTGAAACCAAACTGTCTTTTTGTTATCATATTGTTTCTAGATGATTTACCCAAACTTTTCTTATCAGCTTTTCTAGTACATTGCTTACAACACTGGTTAGTGATACTGGTCGGTAGTTGAGTGGTTTTTGTCTATTCCCTTTCTTGAATAAGGGAACAATGTTTGCTTTCTTGCAAATAACCTAACCTAACCTAACCTAACCTTGTCACAAAGATTCCTTAATTATTAAAGATAATGGTTTACATAACTCCTTTGCACATTCATGTAGCACCCAGCATGAAATTTCATCAGGACCATTTGCTTTTCCTTTGTCTAATTTATTTAACTACTCCTGTTTTCTTTTTCTGATATTTCTATATCTGGTAACATGTGTGGGCATGCATGTTCCATACCATCCCTCTCAAAATTATTTTCTCCTCTTGTGTACAGTTGATCCACTCATCCTTTATCTTTTACTTTGGTTTTGCTTCGGATGTAGCTGTAGAACAGCTTCGTTTGATCACTACTTTTATTTATGATGTCTTCCTCAAACTGTCTTTGGGCTTCTCTCCTTATCTTGTATAATCGTTTCTTGCCTGATTATAGTTGTTATATGCCCTTTCACTATTGTGTCTTCTGTATTGATTCCACAAGTCTCTTTCTTTTGATTTCTTACATTCTGTATTAAACCATTTCTTTATTTTCTTCTCTGCTTCTCTGTGCTCTGGGATGTACTTTTGGACTCCTATTTCATAAAGTTCACAGAATTTTTTCATATATAACATTTACATCTTGTCCTCAAAGTTCCTTTTCCCAATCTATTTCTTAAGAAATACTTCTTTAGGTCACGGTAGTTTCCCTTTTTAAAGTTTAGGCTCTTTTTGTAACTTTCATTACTGTTAACTATGTCATATGCAATCTTGAAGTTGCAGTTTGGTACTGCTTGGTCACTTTTGCTGAATGGAGGGTGATACATTAAACTGTCAGTATCGTTTTCTTGCCTAGTAAATATAAGATCTAGTACTGATGGTACATCGCCCTCTTTTTCTTGTGCTTTCCTTTACATGTTGCGTTAGGAAAAACTTCTGCACTAGATCTAGGAGCTTTTGGTCCCAACAGCTTTCCTGGCTTATTATATTTAGAGTATTCCAATTTATATTTGTATTAACCCATCACGTCCCGACTGATTTCCCACCTCCGATACCCCCCAATCCCGAGCTATTTTGGATTTTTTTCCCCCCTAAAACATCCGTTTTTGTTGAGAAACAAAGGAAAATCACCAAGAAAGTGCTTACCAGGGTCCATTAGTGGTTGGAACAGGTGAGCCTCCCTGTGAAAGGTATTGTATTCTGTCACTGACAAGTCTGGCTCTCACGATTTTTTGGGAGAAACAACAAACAACAGGTCTACATTTATTGATTTTGAATTTATAAACAATCACAACAATAACATAATGGTTTTCTATCTGTCTATCTATTGACAGATGCCTCAATCCCGAACGGGGTGGCCTCAAACAAATCGCCTCCATGTCACTCTGTCCCCTGCCATTTCACTACCACGCTCCCAACTCACACCCCCCTCTCTCATATACCTCTCCACTCCATCCCTCCATCTCATCCTCGGCCTCCCCCTCCCTCTCGTCCCCTCCACCTCACTCACATACACTCTCCTCGTCAATCTTTCACTCTCCATCCTCTCCACATGCCCAAACCACCTTAACGTGTTTCTCCTAACGCTTCCCATCACGTCCTCAACCACACCACAACGCTCCTTCACTTCCTCATTTGTTAGTCTGTCTCTCCATGTGACTCCACATGCTCCTCACAGATAACTCATTTCCACTGCTCTCACTCTTGACTTCTGTCCTTCCAACAGGGTCCAAGCTTCACTTCCATATGTCAGAGTTGGTATCACAATACTATCATGTAACAACTTTTTCACTTCCATGCTCACCTCCCTGTTTCTTATCACTGCTTTCAACGAACCAGCAACCTTCCTTCCCTGCTGTACCCTTTCGAGCACTTCACCCTCCAGACTACCATCCTTACTCATTACACTGTCCAAGTACTTAAATTCACTCACATTCTCCATATCCTTCCCATCCAATCTCACTATACACTCACTGGCTTCACTTCTCTCGAAGACCATCACTTTACTCTTCCCCACATTCACCTTTAGATTCCGTTTCTTACACACTCTCCCAAACTCATCTACCATGCCTTGCAGCTCCCCTTCGTCTTCACTCAACAACACAGTATCATCTGCAAACAACAGTACAGGGAGTTTCCACACACTGCCCTCTCTCATTAGGGCCAATCCAACATCCACTGCCCGACCTTGTATCTCTTTTATAGCCCCATCCATATACAGATTGAACAACCATGGAGACATGACACATCCTTGTTTCAATCCAACCTTCAAATGGAAAGATTCACTCAGTTTGCCATCCACAAGCAGTGCAGCCTTAGCACCCTCATACATACTCTTCACTGCCTTCAACAGCTTCCCATCCACTCCATATATTCTTAATACCTTCCACAAACCTTGTCTATCCACCCTGTCATATGCTTTCTCCAGATCCATGAAGGCTGCATACAACTTCTTGCCCTTCTCTAGAAACTTTTCCACTACGGATCTAAGAATGAATATCTGGTCTACACAACCTCTTCCCTTCCTAAAACCTCCTTGTTCTTCTCCAACTAATTCCTCAGTAATTTCCCTAACTCTGTCAATAAGTATCCTACCATATATTTTTCCTATTACACTGAGAAGGCAAATGCCCCTATGATTACCACACACTGCTTTTTCCCCTTTTCCTTTGTACAGAGGAATAATTATACCTGACTTCCAATCCTCCGGGACTCTACCCTCCTCCCAAGCCAAACTGCACACCTTCCACATCCATTCTATTACTATCTCTCCCCCATGCTTCAGCATTTCACCACACACTCCATCAATTCCTGGGGCTTTCCCCATTTTAACTTTCTTCATTGCTTCCACCACTTCCATCCTGGTGATTTCTTCCTCTCTTCTCACAACCCTCCTTCTCCCTGCCATTCCCCAGCCACTTATACTTGCATTACCTTCATTCTCTATGTTCAACAGTTCATTAAAGTGTTCTCTCCATCTGTTTACTTTTTCTCCCTTCTCCACTAGTAATCTACCATTTTTATCTTTCACACCCCCACTGACTTCGTTGGCACCCTGTCTAGCTCTCTTTACCTCCTTCCAGAACATTTTCTTACATTCCCTCCACTTTGCACTCAAATTCCTTCCAAACTCCTCATCCACTCTCTTCTTACTCTCTCTTACTAATCTTTTCACCTCTCTCCTCCTCACTACATATAACTCTCTCGTCCGTCTCTCAGCTTCTTCGTCGCCCCTGTTCCTCATCCACTCATTATATGCTTTCTTCTTTTGTGCCACAGCCTCTCTCACCTCTTCAGTCCACCATGCTGTTCCCTGAACCCCCTTTCGTCTTCTCTTCACCCCACACACCACCTCACATGCTGCACAGATTTCTTCTGTGAATACCTTGCACACACCCTCCACGTCCCCCATCTGCTCCAGTCTATATTTACCCAATCGCTCCTCCACTTCCCTTCTATATTCAGCCTTTATTCCATCCTCTTGTAACTTTTCTACCCTCCTTTTAACACATACTTCCTCCTGTCCTTCCCTTCTTCTCTTCCTCCATCTTGTTTGGACTCTGATTCTGGCCACCACCAAGTGGTGGTCAGAAAGTCCACTCCCCCAACCTCTATATACTCTTGCATCCATTATACATCTTCTCATCCTTTCATCCACACACACATAGTCAATCATTGCCTTCCGTTCATTCATTCCCCCGTCCTCTCTTCTCACCACTCGCCATGTATACCTATGGATCATTTTGTGCCTGAAGAGGGTATTGGCTATCACCAACCCCCTCCCAGCACAAATGTCCACTAAAGCACTGCCATTCTCATCCATCTCTGCAGGCACACCCCACTCACCAACCACTCCATCCACCTTCTCATTACCCTCTTTTCCATTCATATCTCCAATCAGAAACACTCTCTCATTCCTTTCAAACTTTTCCAAGCAGGCTTCCACATTTGTCCAAAACTCTTCTCTCACTCTACTTACACGATCTTGCGTTGGCGCATACACGCACACAATTGCCCACATTTGAAGTCCAACTTTCACTCTTACCCACACAATCCTTGACCCAACTGATCCATACTCTCTTACATTCTCCTTCCATCTGTTGCTCACAACAATACACAGTCCCTCTTTCGCCCTCTCATTCTCACCCACTCCTGCGCATATACCCCACCCATATTCCCATTCTCTCACACTCTCACCTCGCCATTTAGTTTCAGTTATTCCACATATATCCACTTTCGCACTCTCAAGCACCTGTACAATCTCTCTCTCTTTCACCTCATCATTCATAACCCTCACATTCCAGGTCGCAGTCTTTATCTCGTCCTTTGTCCGTTCCTTTGTCGTCAACTTTTGGTCAGTCCTGGTCCGAGGCTTCCTGTTCGTATTTTTAGTTAGTTGTTTTTACGGGGTGGGGCACTAACCCACCACCAACCCTTTTAGTCGCCTCTTACGACAAGCAGGGATACTGGGGGAGAATTCTTGAAAACCCCCTACCCCCAGGGGTTTGGTCACATTGGTCACACATGAGTCACTAAGTTGCTTGTTTCAGGAATCATGCCATTTTTTCTACTTGCATATTACTGTTTCAATGACATTTTGCCATTATTCACTTTATGTAAATGTATTCAGCTGTTTACATTCATTACGATGATATTTAGCATAATGATAGCACATACTTGCATACTCAGCGCCCTCGCTGTGACTCTTCTTTCAACATACATTACATTTTTTATACTTTCAAATTATTGTTTCGCTGACATTACATCATTTTTTACCCATTGTAAATGTTTATTTGGTAGCTCGATCGGTAGAGAGTTGGCTTGCGGTCCCGTGGGACCCAGGTTCGAATCCTCGCTGGTGCAGGGAACAGTTTAAGGATTTGAATTTCATTAAATCAGGCTTTACTGATCTACCAGAAGACCCGCCGACATGTCGTAAAAATGACCCCGCTAATACCAATACACCAGTCCTGTATGAGACAGCCCTAGCATGTATTCAATATGGACGGTGGGTGTTAAGCGCCGAAGTGGTGACATGTAGATTGTAGGAGGACGACTGGGCCTTGATAGCAGGCTGTGAAGCCTATGCCCAGAGTCGGACACATAAAAAAAAAAAATTACATTCCTTACGATGATAATTAGTGTACTGGCAGCCCATATTCACGTAAGAAGTGCAATCGCTACCACTAGTGCTTCAACTTATATTCTTTTTCTTCACTTCCAATGTACTTTTCTACTTACATTACACCGTCTCCACTTTATACTACTTTTCACATATTCTCATGCCTTATTATTACACTGAGCGTCTGAATGTTTTATATTTTCATGAGATTGAGTGTCATATCGCCATCACACCATATCAGAAGTACATCAAGGTGTGATATTCCCTAAAGCATGGACCCACGTCGCACTCAATGCACTCATATCGTGTGTCTTTTCTCTGAGTGCTGGGTCTCACTCTAGAATTTCCACACACATGACATCTACGTTAGGGCCTAGGTCTGTTCGGCTGGGGAGGTATAGACATGGGAAAATGGCGAGTTGTTATTCTAAGGGGAGTTTGGGTGGTAGGGGCTGTGCGTGGGCGTTGTTGTGTCCTCTCGACCGCATACTGGGCGATATTCTCCCGGGCAAGCTCCCTCAGAAACCCTTCAAAGGTTTCCTGCACTCCTGTTGTCATTGCGTGCAGGTGGTGGCAATTGAGCGCAGTTATATCGAGCAGGTGAAAGAAGAGCTTCTTGTACCACTTCATTGTGGTCCTGGCACACTTTACCCTCGATATCATGGAGTCTGACTGGTCCACCTGCCTCATGTTGATGTTATAATCAAGGACACACTCAGGTTTCCAGATGCAGCGCCTCCTCTCGCTGCGGTAATCCACGGAGTCTGTGCGGTGCATCAAGGGGCGGTGAACTGTGGACAAGAGGCAGACTTCTCTGTTGTGGTTCCACACTGTTGCTAGGATGTTGTTAGCCTTGAAGAAGACCACCTCATTTTTGTCCAGCTTCTGCTCCACCTTGACCATGCGACATCGGTTCACCTTGACGGTACCACAGACTCCCGTGTCGTGCAGGTGTAGATAACGAGCGAGAAGAGGGCTAGTGTACCAGTTATCCAGGTAGAGGACGTGACCACGATGAAGGTACTCTTCTATTATAGTCTTTACCACTCCTTCAGACAGTCCAATACGCTGATCTTCTATTATGTCTGTCTGTGCGCCGGTGTACAAGACTAAATCTTGCACATATCCAGTCCTTCAGTCACACATAACAAAGATCTTGAACCCAAAACGGTGCCTCTTGCTCGGTATGTACTGGCGAAAAAAAATATTGCCTCTCCACAACATGAGACTCTCGTCTATGACAAGGTTTCTATAGGGATAAAATGATGAATGGAATGTTTGCTGTAGGTGATAAAAAACCAGCCTAATTCTCCTCATCATATCCGTGTTATTTGCATTGGCAGGATCACCAGCATCGTAAAAGTGGAGGTGGCTGAGAATTTGCTGAAACCGATTATGGCTCATTACCCTGCCAAAGAAAGGTGTGTTAATGACGGGGTCCATAGCCCAGTATGACGGAATTTGTTTTTTCCGCAAAATACCCATCAAAAGAATCAGGGCAAAAAATACAAACATCTCTGCCAGGGAGACAGCTTAATCATATATAAGGGAATGCCTGCTCCTTGTGCCCAGTCGTTCTCTCTCACGGCACTGGCTGCTTGCAAATCGGTTTGTTTGCTCCACAATTTGCTCCACAAAACCCTCACCGAAGAACAGGTGGAAAAAATTCAGCCTTGTGGAGCCATGATGAATACCAGGAGCTATGCAGCCAGGGCGCCCCTCCTCAGTGAAGGGGTGAATGATGAGAGCAAAATCACTCCCATCTTCCCAGTTCCACCTCATATTAGCGTTGCACCCATCGTCACCATCGTTGCCTTTGTCGGGGTGGGGAGGAGATGCTGGTGGGGGAGGTTGGGGGAGGTGGAGTGCTGCGGGCTTCCCCACTCGCGCTCCTCTTCCCTCGGCCTTTACCTTTCCCCTTTCCCTTCCCCTTATGGCCTTGGGGAGTATCACGGGGCTGTAGGGAAGAAGTTGTAGAATATTGGGGAGCATAAGAGAGGGATGGGGAGGCCGAAGATGAGATGGAGGTGTAGATATTATATAGGCATTAACATATATCTCATAACACAATGTAAAGGATGTAGTGTCTGATTTTACATGATATCTGTACACAGTCTGTTGTCCCAGACTATCAAGAATCCTAACATATGATGTTTCTCAAAATATCCTCGTAGTCCAAACAACCAAGAAACTCATGATGTATTCAAACACGTGGAAGCCCACAGGAGATCGATTAGACACTACTACCTTACCTAAACATCCTTTCCCACCTGTATATAATGGCAGAGAGAAGCCCTTCACATCAGAGAAGGGGATAGAGAATGCCCGAGAGCACAATTAGGGCGGAGTAAGGAGAAAGGGGAGTCTGGCAGTCACGCTAAGCTAGTTTGTAAATCACTATCAAGATAACTGTACAATAAAACTCAGTAAACCAAGAGTGCGGTAACTCACCTTCGATGATAATACGTCTCACGACCTTATTCTGGTTGCATTAAATAACCCATCATCGACTTCCCAACAAGTACCTCCGACAACGCTACCGAGATTGGTGGCAAGTGGTAAAAACGAACCAAGTACGATAAACTACATTATCGAGATTGGTGACAGCGGTGAACTACGATAAAACCACGCTATCGAGATTTGGTGACAGCGGTGAACCACGATACGCTACGCTACCGAGATTGGTGTGCAGCTGTAACAACGAACCCATCTACGAAAAACTACGTTAAACTACAATAAATTACTTCAATAAATCACGTGATCGAGATTGGTGTGCAGCGGTAACAACGAACCCATCTACGATAAACTACGTTAAACTACAATAAATCACGTCACTGAGATTAGTGTGCAGCGGTAACCACGAACCCAGTACGTTCACTTCAGCGGTAAACAAACCCGATTAACGTCTCAACCAAAGCAATGAAACAAACATAATATCTCGCTCCTAACCACCTCAACTCCACCATTTACGAGAAACAATAGCAGTGATAAATTGCGTCTATCAACAACTCATGAAGCCTACAAGTTAATCACAGCGACTAAGGAAAATCAAGTACTACAAAATAAGAAGAAAATAAGCAAACAAAATGGTGAGTAACTACAAACAACACAAGAAGAGTGACGAGGGAGGAAATTCCGCTAGCAGTCTGACCCAGCATGGTAAGCTAAAACACTGCTGACCTCCACCACCCTCCACCACGATCCCCACCTTCTCCACCTTCAACACCACCACGATCTCCACCTTCTCCACCACGTTCAATTAACCATAAGCGAGTATACAGTAAGAAGAACGAGTGGCAAGAGGGGGAGAAAAAAAACGTACAAGAAGAATGAAAACTGAGTTAAGTGTCACCCGAGTAAAGCACAACACAGCTGAATTCCCCCCACCTACTCCACCACCCCACCACGACCCCCACCACCATCATCTCCACTACCAGGAAGAGGCGAGCGAGTGTCTGCCTAGCCCGGTGATGACCAAACGATGCTGACGTGTTGATCTTCAACAACAACACCTACCTCACCACAACTCATACCAGGACCTTGACCTACCCTACCAACACGCTTCAGCCAACATCACTATCATCATCAGCAGCAGCACCCTAGCCAATATTCCCACTACAGTTATTATCAGTGAGTTGAACATTTACTCTATTAGTTTAACAGTACTACTTCATTACACAGTGATAGACAATTATAAATCCTTACATCAACATATAATACAAACATATGAATATCTAGTGAGATCAGAGAATTAAAATATAAGCACACATGTATCCTTCATATTACAATGACAAGAAAAATCAAGTGAAAATGCTTAACACAAATGGAGCTAGCAACAGTGTGCTATACTCAACCACACACATTAGTACTTTCAACCTATACCCCAAGATGAATTAAAAAATGAGCAAACATACCAAGTTGACGTCACAACCTTTGGAGGACTCTAGTGTCAAGTGATGTGTGGTACAAAGGAAACTAAGTGAATACTGTACATATTGTAATTATTAGTTATCTAGTTTTATATAAAATAACATAATATGGGTTACATACAGTATAATGTCATCAAAATTCAAACTGTTAAGCCAATACACCTGTGGTGTCTCACTAAGCTGTCTCACTAGGCTAAACACCTGTGGTGTCTTACTAGGCCAATACACCCATGGTGTCTCAAATAATAAACCCATGGTGTCTCAAATAATATACCCATGGTGTCTCAAATAAACTGTGCACCATAATTAAGCCAATACACCCATGGTGTCTCAAATAATAAACCCATGGTGTCTCAAATAATATACCCATGGTGTCTCAAATAAACTGTGCACCATAATTAAGCCGATACACCCATGGTGTCTCAAATAAACAGTACAACACAATTAAGCCAATACACCTACAGTATGGTGTCTCAAATAAGCAAGTACATCAAATATGATTAATTCATGATACGATTGTATTGCTATTACTGAATAAGTTATATACATATGTATCAGTTATATAGCTGCAATGACCACACTTGTGACTCCTGCAATTGTGTTACAGTTCCTACAGTTATTTAACTACAAACGCTTGCATTACTACAATTATGTTACAGTTCCTACAATTATGTAACTACAAACGATATCATTACTGAAATTAGGTTACATTCGCCACAATTATGTAACTACAAACGATAGCATTACTGCAATTATGTTACAGTCGCTACAATTATGTAACTATAAACTCTAGCATTACTGCAGTTATGTGTCAATTGCCACATTATGGCAAACAGAATTATGTAACAGTTGCATTAACAAAATGTAACTACAGTTTTATGGCCAACACAATTATGCAACAGGTGCATTAACAAAATGTAACTACAATTCTATGGCAAACACAGTTATGTAACAGTTGCATTTACACAATGTAACTACACCTGCATTACACAATGTAACTGCAGTTATAATACAATATTCACATAATATAGGCTTACATTAATTATACTATTATATCTCATTTATATATGAATATATACAGCAAGTCCTTCTCATATATATTGTATACCTGACTACAGTAGACTTGCCATTGTATTATTTTATTATTACTATTAAACAGTATTTGTACAATTCTATAACTACAATGACTACATTATCCCAATTATGTAACTTTTACAATATTATATACTTCACTTAATTAACTTACAAGTTGATTGTAATATATATTAATATATTAAGGACAATATTTTCTGTCGTTGGTACGACGGTGGGCGTGACCGAGCGATAAGTAGATATTATATAGGCATTAGTATATATCTCATAACACAATGTACAGGATGTAGTGTCTGATTTCACATGATATCTGTACACAGTCTGTTGTCCCAGACTATCAAGAATCCTAACATATGATGTTTCTCAAAATATCCTCGTAGTTCAAACAACCAAGAAACTCATGATGTATTCAAACACGTGGAAGCCCACAGGAGATCGATTAGACACTTCTACCTTACCTAAACATCCTTTCCCACCTGTATATAATGGCAGAGAGAAGCCCTTCACATCAGATAAGGGGAGAAAGAATGCCCGAGAGCACAATTAGGGCGGAGTAAGGAGAAAGGGGAGTCTGGCAGTCACGCTAAGCTCGTTTGTAAATCACTATCAAGATAACAGTACAATAAAACTCAGTAACCCAAGAGTGCTGTAACTCACCTTCGATGATAATATGTCTCACGACCTTATTCTCGTTGCATTAAATAACCCATCATCGACTTCCCAACAAGTACCTCCGATCATGCTACCGAGATTAGTGGCAAGCGGTAAAAACGAACCAAGTACGATAAACTACATTATCGAGATTGGTGACAGCGGTGAACTACGATAAAACCACACTATCGAGATTTGGTGACAGCGGTGAACCACGATACGCTACACTACCGAGAGAGGGATGGAGTGGAGAGGTACATGAGAGAGGGGGGTGTGAGTTGGGAGCGGGGTAGTGAAATGGCGGGGGACAGAGCGACATGGAATCGATTTGTTTGTGGCCACCCCGTGCAGGATTGAGGCGTCTGGCAATAGATAGATGGATGAATAGAGATAAGACGTGCTGGGGAGGGGCTCCTTCTTGCCTCCCCGCTCCATCACCTCACCACGTGATTCACCACGCACCCTCACCACCCCACGTGACGCGCTCCGCTGCCTCACTCCACCATGTGAGCTCGATGACTCACCCCCGTCGCTCTCCTTTTCGACAGTCATTTCCTATACCACACTTTCTATTCCACTTTCCACTCCCTCCACGCCACTTCCACCCTCCCCAAATAAAACACTAGGCCCATACCTTAGTGAACGACGTGCTGTCCGCTCGGGGCCGTGATGAGTGATGTACTCACGGCCGAACTACGTGGCAGCACGTCCCATGGCTCTCTCCTTATCCTCGTCCTCGTCCTCGTCCTCGCTGTCGGGCTCCACATCACGTGGGGGCTGGAGAGAGGTGGATGCACATTGTTTCGGTGCAGGCTGGCCCTCTCAAGTGGCCCGATATGTAATGTAGCGCCGCTTCCTCGGGGATGGGACCTCCTCATCACTGCTGCTACTTTCCTCCTCTGGCTGAATATAATCTTTATCCGCCACCTCACCGTCGAGTGGCGAATCACTATCATCTGTGAAGGCGTCCAGGGCGGCTAGTATTTGCTCCTCAGAGAGACCTCGGCATGCTATGTCTAACCTGGGTCACTGCTTACATGTGAGTGGCCGAGACAAGGCCGCGTGTGGGTCGCACGGGATTGCCGAGTGTCCCCGCCTGGTGGCAGGTAGAGGAAGGTCTCCTGCGCCTACGTACCCAAAATCAAGCGCAAGATTTGAAGATTGTGCAAATTATGAACCTTGCAATTGCGCGACGTACGGGTACGTCGATGTGTGTCACTGTGACAAAACATTGTGACATACCCGTACGTCAATGGGGCGTCTCGGGTTAAAATCTGGAGTTAGTATAATTCTTTCCAATTTCTCCTCCATTCTATGTAGTAATGCTCTTACACTGTCAAATGTACTCTCTGCCAGATCCTCATATTCGCCTCTTTCCCATGTGTTTGATCTGGGTGGCATATATAAATTTGCCACAGTTACTTTCCCTTCAGATGTACAGTATTAATCTCTACTTCTGGAATTTCTATTTGTGAGGGTGTATCTAGTTTTATTTCTTTGACTTTTAGATTTTTCTGTTATTATCATAATTACTCTTCCTTTTTTTTTTTTTTTTAGTTCTTATCTCTTCTCCATATATTGTATTCCTCTAGGTTTAGGATGTCATTTCATATCCTTGGTGTTAATTTTGTTTCAGTTAGGCAAATTTAGATACCATTCCATCTACGTTTGAGTACATCAGCTTAATCATCTTGTTTACATACTTGTCATGACTTAGGTCTACTACCTTCCTTCTTTTTACTTGTCCCTGGTTATGTACCACTTTCGAACCTCCAATCCAATTACTTTGTAAAAAAAATGTATTTTTCTCCTCCTCTGATCTTCCCTCATTCTTTGTTTTTGCTTCCTCCCTCTTCTCTTTTAGTAATTCCATTTCCTCTTGAGTTAGGCATCTTTTTATCCATACATTTTTTAATTCCGCTTTTTCCATAAGTTTCTTTGCATTTCTTAGTACCTCCTCCACAGTGTTTACATTCTGGAAGATTACATTTAGGGGCCTTGACTTATTTCTCTCATATCCCCCTAGCCTTTTATGTTCCTCTATGTCTTTATTGCAGATTCCTCTGATACTTCCTTCAATATGCTCATTACATTTGCCATCTCTTTTTTGTCACTCGAGATCTTGTTTTTTTTTTTATTTATTTCTCTTCTATAACAGTGATTAATATAGATTTACTGATATCTGCTGAATCTCTGACCAATTTGGGATTGTTTTGGATTATGCTTTTCACTTCCTTTTTAATGCTTTTTTCTTCAACTCTTGTTTCTAAGTCTTTCTTTACTTTCACCATTTCAGCATAAGTCGTTTCCACATTATGTCTGTAGCTTTGCATCGCTTTATTCACCTGGGTTATCTTTTCCTCAGTATCACTGCTCTGATCTATTAGATTGCTTGCTTGCATAATTGTCTCTGTATCATTTTTGAACTCCTCCATGATACTCTCGTGGTTGACAACTGTACTTGCCATTTCACTAACTTTCCTTCTAAGTGAACCCACTTCAACTGTCAGCTCATCTATTGTTGTGTCTTTCTTGTTTGCTTCCTTTACTAATTCTTCTATTTCCTCCCTCTGCATGTTGAATTGCTTCTTAGTTTCATCCATTTGACTCTGAAATGCCATCTCATATCTGTTTACCTGTTCTACCAGCTTATTGTACGTCTCCATTTCAGCCATCCTACTTTCTACCTTTATCTCTTTTCTTAACTCCTTCCAAGCTTGCTTTACTAAAGTAGATGGACATCATGTGGTACTTAGGGCACAGATTCTACTTACATTCCCTGGTGCGTAGACAAAACACAGTCAACTGATCGGGCACATTCCTGCACTACTTTGTTTCTTCTGCTATTTGAACAACAGTGTTACTTAAGACTTCCTCTTTCATATTAGGACACTATTTAGTTTAACCAGGTACAGAGCTTGAATCATATAAAGATACTAATTTAGGTATGGCCAGTTGTTGGTCAGGTTGGCCAAGTGCAGAGTGATGTGACATGCATCCTGCCTGCCCGGCGCCTCTCGTGTGTGTGTGTGTGTGAGAGAGAGAGAGAGAGAGAGAGAGAGAGAGAGAGATTGTGTCTGTCTGTCTGTCTGTAAGGCAGGGTGTTGGTGGTGGAGGAGAGCAGGCAGCGTGCCTTCATGCTTATTGCTATGGTTACCGGCCTGCCAGCACCAAGTGCGACCGATTGTGAAAAATTATTCATGTATATAGTGTTTGTAGTGGATTTTGGTTTTCTGGAACTGTTTTTGAAGTGTTATTATTGTGGAAAGCTAGTGTAAGGCTTGGTTTTGTCACCGAACCTCCGCCACGCATACGAACACTGGCCGTGGCTCAGTCGGTAAACAGGTGGCCTGCAGTCCTAATGGACGAGGTTCAAATCCCCGATGGGGCAGGGAACAGATTAAGGATTTGAATTTCATTAAACCAGGCATTGCTGATCTACCAGAGGATCCACCGACATGTCGTAAAAATACCCCTGCTAATACCAATACACGAGTCCTGTATGAGAGAGCCCTAGCATGTTTTTTTTTTTTTAAATGCAAGGAAGAAGAAACCAAAGGCCACAGGCCTGCATACTGTTCCTTCCAAGAAAAAGCAAAAAAAATACAAAAGCGAGCCAAATTCAAGATCCGTTCATTTCGAGATGCCTTGACTGTGTTTGAAAGACTGGAGATCATAGGAAGTAGGAAATACAGACAGAGGAAGACAGTTCCAGAGTTGACCAGTTGCATAAATGAAGGACTGGGAGTAACGGTTAACTCTTGCATTAGAGAGTTGGACAGAAAAGGGGTGAGAGTTTGTTGCTAGACGGGTACTACGTGCCCGTCGTAGAGGTGGAGGGATGCAAGCAGACAGTTCAGAGGAGCAGTGACCGTTGAAGTAGCGATAGAAGAGAGATAAAGATGCAACAGGGATGGGTGTTAGCGCCGAAGTGATGACATGTAGAGGAGTATGGTATGTAGGAGGACTGCTGGGCCATGATAGCAGGCTGTGAAGCCTATGCCCAGAGTTGGACACATAAAAAAAAAAACACACACATTCCCCACTCACTCACTCTCCCTACACGCACTTCATGGACCATCTGATGCAATCAGCTTGAAGTCGAAGGATTGTTGAGTAATATGGCACCCTGTTTGTTTTATTTGGTTAAGTATTAACTGAAATATGAAGGTTTAAGAATATATGATTTTCCTGATTTTTCTCGGGAATGCCCGGCTGGGGGGAATGCTCGCGACATCTGCCAGACGGGAGGGATTAATAGCATTGTAAATATGTAGAAGAAGCTGCCCTCCAATTAATGAAGTAAACTGAGTTATAGTACTCATCTTTAAAAATTGCTTGGATATGTATCAGTGTCGTAGTCAAGACCAGGCACCTTGAGACCAAGTCCAAGACCAAGATCAAGACCAGACCCTCTAAAACCAAGACCAGGACCAAGGCCAGATCCTCTGAGACCAAGGCCAAGACCAGACCCTCCAAGACCAAGGCCAAGACCAGACCCTCCAAGACCAAGACCAAGACCAAGCCATCGTACTCATGGATAGCTGTATCTTCCTCATGTGAAAGCTGGTTTTCGGAAGACTAATTTTCGCACTTCTCTCTGAGCTTTACCTGTGCCCAAGTGTTCCATACACAACATATTCATCTTTCGTTTCTCGTGAACAGTCGAGGAGGACTACCTATTTCTCAGGATAATTACACAAGAGACTTAGCCAAGGGGTGTAATTCTATAGAGAAGGTTCATTTGTCGTTAAAAAATGATATGTTGTAAGATAACCTCAGTTCACTTGTTGTCAATGAGGGAAGAAGTTAAAGATGAGTCTATGGCTGAATGTAGTTTTATTTTCTTCAAGAGAGACTGAGATTAACCTGTCATGTCCCGACCAATTTCCCACCTCTGATACCCCCCAGTCCCGAGCAATTTCGGATTTTTGTTTTTGTTTTGCTCAAACCTCCGCTTTTGGTGAGAAACATCGAAAATTCATAGAGAAATCGCCCTCCTGAGCTTATAAATGTTGCTACAGGTGACAGTCAGCCTTAGCTTTTCGTTCTCTCTCCGAGTACCTACCTTCAAAGAAAACAAACTATGGGAGGGTTAACTAGTTCAAGCCACTTTAAATTACGTATTTATTTATTTATTCGGTATGAATTTATGTATAGTACAAGACCATATTGGTCTTCACACAAATATATAGGCAATATAAGGATTGTTCAGTCACCAAACACATCCACGTATGGCACCTTCCTTTACGACATTACCACCTCATCACTTCTGCTTGTTTCTTGCTCTAGCTTCTTTATTTCTTTGTCCTCCACCTCAGGAATCGCTTTCACCGTGTCGCTGTGATAAAACGTTGCAACGTACCCGTACGTCGACGGGACTTCTCGGGTTAATACTGATTGTTAACATGCTAGCTACTCTCTCACAACTCTCTATCTTAGACTCCCTCTTCTCGCTCTCTTCTCCCCTCTCCCTGCTCTCTGTCATAATTCTGATTCTGGTCCCGTCCTCTCTTGGGTTGGATGGCTCATGTCACGTGGCTTATACAGTTGTCGAAAGTTCTAGAAGCCTGTGTGTGTGCATGTATGTATGTATATTTTCCTAACATCGCTCGGTCACGCCAGCTGGAGAACCTACGATAGCTTGCAATAATTACATCCAGTAATAAATGGTTTTGTTAAATAATAATGTATAACAATATTTTAGATACATAATACAATAAATTATTATTGTTACATATAATGGAGTAAATGATTATTGTAGAATTGATATATGCTTATATGCATCACCATACTAAGAGTACAGTAAGAATTATTAATATATTTGCATTGTAGTTATATGAACTATACTGATATTGCTGTAAGAAATGGATACTTGTATATCAAGTAATATTAATTCACTTGTGTCTTTTTTTTAATATAAAGTTTTTTTTTTTCTTTTTAATTGCTATCTATATACAATATATACACCTTTCACTCGGGGGATCTCACTTGAATGTTCACTATTCCTCCCTTGAAAAGGAAAAGGGTATATCTGACAGATTATCTGTCATAAACGGTACATGAACTATTACTTATATTTCTAAAGCATAAGGTTTCTGCCCTGGAATAACGCCTTCAAGTATGTTTATGTATGTCTTGACTGACGATATGACGTAGGTAGCGAACTGGAAATAGGTTAATTGTAATATTACTAAGTCATTACATCGTATGAATATGTATGATACTAGCTATTATGTAGTAAAATTGAACATTGTATAACATATTGCAGTTATAGAGTTACACAGATGTGCAAGTACAACAGACATACACAGATACTTATGCAATGGATAAATTACTAGGTCATTACAATACACATGGTGCTATGCCCTGAGTAATGCCTAATATTACAGTCAACTTGTAGGATAAGTAAGGGAAATACATAAATCTGGTAACAACAGAATTGTAGGAAACTTGTAGTTATATCGTACGATTGTAATCATTACATTCATGCCTAATATTACACTCAACTTGTATGATGAGTAAGTGAAATACATAAATCTGGTGACAAAAGAATTGTAGGAACCTTGTAGTTACATCGTATGATTCATGAATGTAATTAATACATAAATGTATTATTTAATTGTAGTAATATTGTAATTTACATAACTGTATTAATGTTAGCGTTTGTGGTTAATATTGTAGTAATTGCAGCGATATTGTAATTGCACTAATATTCTAGGAATTGTAGTAACTGCAGTAGTATTGTAGTAACTGCACTGGAATTGTAGTAATTGCAGTAGTATTGGAATATTGTACAATTACATTGTATAATACATCGTAAGTTGCGACATAAATATGTGCACATGCATATAATTACAATAGTATTAACACAATAGCATGGTACAGCAATCAACTGTATTATGAATAAGTCATCTATAACACTTGCTATAGTAATATTACACAGCAGGTATTATAAGTCCCCTCATCATAGCTAATGCAGTTATGCTGCAGTCGTTGACAGTGATTAAGTGCCTTGCAACTTGTTCTTGGAGAACAATAACTTCGTTCGTTGTTTCACTTATAGAAAGAATTCATACATATACATATACATATACATATATATATATAGTAACAGTTGCACCTACTTTTGTTTGTTTGTTATGCGATCATAATTTATTTTAATATTAATTTTATTTTCATCATTCATGTTCGTTTTTTCGGTGGTGTCTGAGGTTGTATAATTGCTGGCTAATCGCTGAGACCCCTTTTTAAGACTAAGTTTATGTATTGTAATACGATATTATTTAACCAAATTTTTTTTATATAAAAATATATACATTATATACAACATTAAGTATATAAACTCACTTGTTATTCGTTTGTATCTATGTTGGGTAGTGTATGTAGTGTATGCATCAGCACTGTGTGAAAGTCTTTGTCATCACAGTTGTATGAAAGATGATGTCCATTCTTGCTAACGTCATTCGTGGTTGCCATTTTGTTTTTCTGTTCTTTTCTTGCTTTTCCTTGTTATTTATTCTGTCTGGGCACACTAGATGGTTTTTATTTAATAAATGATTATTACTTTTCTTTTAATTGTTCACTGGGTTAATGTGATGATATATTTTATTTTCACTTGAAGGTTGATTGTTGCTTAGTTCTAATAATGAAACATGTATTTTATGTATGTATAGGCCTAAATGGTAGCACTCGTTGGGAATAAATTAATGGTATAGTAAATGAATTAATATATACAGTATATAAATGTATATAATTGTTACTGTTGGCACAAGCACTTAGTGATTGAGATAATGTAGATTATTGAAGTAGGTATTTGTATGTAAGTTGTAACTATAAAGCTCGTTTTATATGTCTGTGTAGAAGGTTTTGTCTACCGCTGTGTCTATCACTGTGTATTGTATAAATGCAGTAACTGTGTGACCCGCTAATTTTTACCGTGGTGGGAATGGTGATAGTGATGGTGCAGGTGGTGATAGTGTAGGCAGACACGAGTTGATTGGCGTGTTGTGGTTTCTCAGCAAAACACTAGCACAGTGACTTCTCACTCTGGCAGCTCTGATGGGTAACTGAGTAACGATGAGTAATGCTGAGTAACGATGAGTGAGGTGGGTGGTGAGAGAGGGCTCTGGGTTGCTGCCTCGTCTTGACCTCGTCACCTCTGCGTCAGCGTGGTGATGGAGATGGAGGGTGGTTGGGGAGATGATGGGTTCAGGTGGGGGTTGGAGA
This sequence comes from Birgus latro, assembly GCA_018397915.1. NCBI lineage: Eukaryota > Metazoa > Arthropoda > Malacostraca > Decapoda > Coenobitidae > Birgus > Birgus latro. The sequence continues at coordinate 2,782 of JAGKTI010001281.1, read as the reverse complement.
AAGGGTGGGAGTTGTTAGTCTATCGCTCTATTTCCTTGTTGCGTAGCAATCTTGATGTTTGTAGTTCGCTGGTTCATCGTAAAAATCGGAGGATTGTATGTTTTTTATCTTGATACTGTAGAATCAACTGTAGAACTGAAGTTGATCTTGGTTACCGTCTTGCCTGCTTATGTAGAACTTCACTGTAGAGTTGTAGGAGTGGTACGTAAGTTCTCTCGCTTCTTTGCTTGTATAATAGTTTGTTTCTGGTTGAGTTGCTTGTAGAGGCACGATTAGGGACGAAGTTACGTATAAACTCATTACTTTGATTGTAGCTTTGCTTCTTCGTCAGTCTTGATAATGTAGACTTTATTTGATGACACGTAGGCGTTGGTTCGTAAGTCCGCTGTCCACCAATGTAAGTGACGTAGTTTGTCGTAGTTTTTCGTTGTTCACCGCTGCTGCTAATGTAAGTAGACTTAGTGGGTTCGTTGTTACCGCTGCCAACCAATGTAAGTAGACTTAGCCGAGGGGTGTAATTCTATAGAGAAGGTTATTTGTTGTTAAAAAATTATATGTTGTAAGATAACCTCAGTTCACTTGTTGTCAATGAGGGAAGAAGTTAAAGATGAGTCTCTGGTTGATTGTAGTTTTATTTTCTTCAAGAGAAACTGAGATTAATAGTAATTGTTAAGCTGCTAGCTACTCTGTCTAACAACTCTCCCTCTCACTTAGTTAGACCCTCTCTTCTCGCTCTCTTCTCCTCTCTTCCTGCTCTCTGTCGTAATTCTGATTCTGGTCCCGTCCTCTCTTGGGTAGGACGGCTCGCGTCACGCGGCTTATACAGTTATCAAAGTTCTAGAAGCCTGTGTGTGTGTATCTATGTATATATATATAATTCTTACGTCAGTTTCCCACAGCGAGGGATGCGAAGCTGTCCGATGACACCTTGCAATCTGGCATGTCTCAGAGAAACTGGAGACGACATTTCCTACTGTATCAGCCTGACTAAGTCTCTATGCTCCTAGCCATTACTTATGGTATTTTATATTCCTAACATACAGAGGTGGGAAGCAAAAAAATTTCTTAAATATAAAATATATATGTAACTTCCATACGTTCTCCAAGCTCCAAATACTTCTTACGCTCGTACCCACTATTTGTTTAAGAGAACAGTTTTCACTAAATTTCCCTCTTGAAAAGGTCCCTCATTCGAGTCTGCTCACTGCCCTTCTTGGTACTACAGATGATTTATTGGCCCCCAGGTGGCCCCCCCACTTTAGTGGGGCTAGAAACGCCACTGGGCCACATCGCCATTCCCCCCCCCCCCGCACCTCACTCATAGGTGAATAAGTTATATGAAATACACGGGTGGCTGTGAAACACTAGAAAATATTCTGATTTCTTCTAAAAAGGTCACAGAAGTCACTACAGGCCTCCGTGATAGCCATTTGGAAGCTCTGAAGGGTCAAAACTTGAAAGGTTGGAAGCCACAGATGTCTGACTTTTTTTTGTTTATGCAAGGAAGAAGGAACCAAAGGCCACGGGCCCGCATACTGTTCCTTCCAAGAAAAGTAAAAACAATACAAGAGAGCCAAATTCAAGATCCATTCATTTCGAGATGCCTGGACACACTGCGCTTGAAAGATTGGAGATCATAGGAAGTAGGGAATACAGACAGAGGGAGACAGTTCCAGAGTTGACCAGTTGCATAAATGAAGGACTGGGAGTAACGGTTAACTCTTGCATTAGAGAGTTGGACAGAAAACGGATGAGAGTTTGTTGCAAGACGGGTACTACGTGCCCGTCGAAGAGGTGGAGGGATGCCAGCAGACAGCTCAGAGGAACAGTGAGCATTGAAGTAGCGATAGAAGAGAGATAAAGAAGCAACAGTGCGGCGAAGAGACAAAGGCTGAAGGGAGTCAGTAAGAGGAGGAGAGTTAATGAGACGAAAAGCCTTTGACTCCACCCTATTGAGAAGGGCTGCATGTGGGGAGCCTCCCCACACATGAGAGTTGTACTCCATACACGGGCGAATAAAACCCGTGTATGGAAGGTCAACATCTGTGTGCAGGGGTAAAGAAAGTTCGGAGTCGGCCCAGCACACCCTCCATTGCTCCAAAATCCTGGCTACGCCCCTGTAAGGGAGGAAATATATTTACGAAATTTAATGTATGTGAGTAGCTGAACATCTAGGTAAAATATATCTGCTTTCATTGGTTCATTGGCATGAAAAAACATACATAGGAATATAGAAATTTTTGTGGTTACATTTCCGAGCGGACTAGCTAAAAACCCGTGGTGTACGTGTACAAAGGGTGCAGGGATTGCATACACCATACACGTATATGAAGTACACAAAGGTGAACAGAGCTGCAAACAAGCGTGCGTGCAAACGGAGATATCACTGCGAGAGTGGCCGCGTCATGCATGCTCTCTCGACTCGCGCACATTCTATCGGCACTCGCAGGGCTCAGCTCAGGCATCATCACCGTAGTGCTAGTCTGGTAGTACAACACTGTATGGTGCGCCGTGAATCGAAGTAGCCATGATTTTTCTCCGTGAATGATCATAAATTCTCACCCCCGCGCCGAGATGCACAATGCTGGTCTTGACCTGGTCTCGAGCCAAAACTCCGAGACCAGAAACTTCGAGACAAAGATCAAGACCAAGACCACATCCAATTGGTCTCGAGACCGGTCTCGAGACCTTCAACACTGATACGTATCTGTCTTTTAACCCGGAGGTACGAATGTTCACTCATGAATAATCCATTTCTGTAGAGTATATATATAAATAAATA
>JAGKTI010001280.1:78183-90892 GCA_018397915.1 Birgus latro | reverse complement strand
AAGGAGTGAGTCAGACAGTGGTTCCAGGCAGCTCCGAGAGTCGTCACCGGGAGAGGGGCGGATGGTGGGGGCATTTATGGTCCCCCCCCCCTGGGGACTCCGAGGCATGATTTTTGTGCACCATTTCGAAGGTAAATTTTGAAAAGGAAGTGTAGTGTGTAGCGTGTATGTAGTTTGGTTTTGACAGTTAGAGAAACTTGTATAGGAGAGCATGCTGGTCTACTCTCTGTGTAACTGAGACACTGAAAAAGTTCAGCAAAGGAGGATGGTCAGGAACAAGTCCTGAGGGCTGATGAAACGGGAGCTCCAGCTCTCCCTGTCATCAGCTTTCCATCCTCCTTGGGAGTACTGCCCTGCCCGACTGGTGCTACAGTCTCCTCACCTGGTGGTACTGGTCTGTGGCCATACCAATAGAGGTACCTTTGTGGCATGATTGTTCAGCTCATAATGCAGTGTGTCTAACACAGTTATGTTGTGAATTCACATAACTAGGTACAGTACAACACAATATTACAGGAAGGACATACGTTTCCCTCCCCCCCCACCTCAAGATTACAAATCACTACAAGACACCATTACCATCCTGGGCATGGATGAACTTTCCGAAGAAGACAAGTTGACAGTGGCTCGTCTACGTCAAAACTGACGTCCATTGGTGATAATTTAACTAAGAATAAGAAAAATTATAGAATGTACAGGGTACTATACCAATACCTGTATTATCTATTAAACCTGGCTGGACAGTAATTTACACAGGTACTGTGTTGAAGGCTTCAGGAGATATTGGGGTGAGGTTAGTCACTGACCTGATAAATGTGATTATATATGAGTGTGTTGTCCCAGATAATTGGCTAAAGAGTGTAATTGTAAATGTGTACAAAGGGAAGGGTGATGCCCTGGAAAGAGGAAATTATAGAGGCATAAAGCTCTTAGATCAGATAATGAAAGTAATGGAGAGAGTTCTAGAATGTATGATTAGAGAGAGAGTGAATACTGATGAGATGCAGTTTGCATTTATGCCAGGCAGGGGGACCACTGATGCCAAATTCATTGTTCGACAGCTTCACGAAAAATATACTGGAAAGAAAAGGGACCTGTATTTTGTTTTTGTTGATCTGGAAAAAGCCTTTGAAAGAGTCCCTAGAGAGGTAGTGAAGTGGGCAATGAGAAAGCTTGCGTTGGAAGAGTGGCTGGATAGGGTGGTTATGGCCATGTACGTGGGTGTTCGCACCCAGGTAAGAGTGAATGGAGATTTGAGTGATGAGTTTTCCATGAATGTTCGTGTGCATCAGGGGTCAGTTTTGAGTCCCTTGTTGTTTATCATGGTACTTGAAGCCCTCTCATGTGACTTCAGAGATGGACTCCCATGGGAGATGTTGTATGCTGATGATTTGGTGTTGATTGCAGAGAATGAAAAGGAGGTGAAGGAAAGATTTAGGAAGTGGAGAAATGGTATGGGGCACAAGGGCTTAAAGTGATGATATCTAGAGTTGATGGTGGTAGAAAGAAGAGGAAGAGTGGCTATGTGCAATTTGCCACAAAGGTGTGGGAAGTACAGTACATCCTTCAACTTTGCGAACTTTAACTTTGCGAATCACCAATTTTGCGAGGTAGTTTCAAGTCATTTATTTTTTTACATTTATGAACTTTGCGAGCGATCACACACTTTGCGAGGTCGAGTGGTGGGAAAGTCGTCTTCCCGCACTACTTTGCCACGCAGAATAGTGACGTCGTGGTTCACTGGGCGTACTGTGCGTCCTAGTTCGGTGTTCTGCCGCCCCGCCACGTTTGTTTACACCACAGTAGTCGCACCCAAGCCTTGCCCCGCCACCAGTCCCATACACCATGCCAGTCTTCACATCAGTGTAAATATGCATTTTTTTCTTTTTTATGTTTCTTACCTATGATGTTTTCATAATAATATTACTGTACAATACATCAGTCCATGTTTGTTTCATTTATCATCATAAAATTAAGAGGTAGAGTCGAGAGAAGGAGTGGGAAAAAGTGCTTACCTTGGGGTGATGTCAACCAATTTACCTTTATTGCATATATTTAATTGTTTAAACTTTGCGAATTTCGATTTTGCGAGGTTTTTTGTCGACCATATTCTTGCAAAATTGGAGGAAGCACTGTAATTCCATCTTGTGCAGTGTTTGTGATAAATGTGTGCACAAGAGATGTAGTGGTATTAGAGGCAGACTGTGAGATAATGCTGATTTTATATGTGCTGCGTGTCGGGGAGAGCAGGTGGAGATTATTAGGCGTGAAAGGATTGAACTTGCTGGTGAGTCTCTTGAGTGTGTGGAAGAGTTTTGTTATTTGGGAGACATGTTATGTGCTGAAGGTGGGGCTGGAGCTAGCTCAGTTGTTAGGGTGAGAAGTGATTAGAAGAAATTCAGGGAGCTGTTGCCTCTTCTGACATTGAGAGGACTCTCCCTATGTGCTAAGGGGTCTTTGTATGCAGCATGTGTTAGGAGTGTGATGCTCTATGGTAGTGAGACCTGGGCAGTGAAGGAAGAGGATATTCACAGGCTCAAACGTACAGAAATGACAATGATTAAGTGGATGTGCAGTGCATCCTTGCGTGCAAGGCCTGGGGGGGGCTGGGTTTACGATCAAAGAGTTGAGAGGTAGAATGGGACTGGAGTGTATTGGTGTTGTGATGAGGAGAGGTAGACTAAGATGGTTTGGGCATGTGGAGTGGATTGGAGATAATAATTGGGTGCAGAAGGTGAGAAGTGTTAATAATGGGAGAGGGGTTGTGAGGGGCAGACCAAGAAATATATGGGATGAGGTCATTAAGTGTGACCTCAGGGTTAAGGGACTGAACAGGGAGGCTGCCATAGATTGAGCAGCATGGAGAGCCACCTTTAGGTGACCAAGGCCAACGCATGCAAGCATGGTGGAGCCTTCAAAAACGAAATGAAACAAAACAAAATGAAGACTGTATTCTGCCTAACTTGGAACACTTTACTGATACTGTTATGACTGAATATCCATCCAACCTCTAATCCAGTGTTGCCCCACGAGGACAGCAGGAGCCCAGGGCTAGGCAAGTTTGTCCTGACATTTAAGAGGAGAGTGACCGGCCTCACTCATCCCCAAGTAGCATTACGTGAGCAATATACCCCAACCACCCCTTAGATGTAAAGCTCCACTGGCTTACTCCAATTGGAGCAACATATTTGCACACTAAACCACTAGGAGCCATAATGTGATTATGGGATAACTACCCAGTGTAGTTTATGCATTCCTGGTGTACAGGAAACCATTTGGCTTGTCATTCAGTGCAGAGTCACCCATAGGCAGAAAGAAGAGGAATCAGTGAAGGAAGAAAAGACTGAAGAGGGAGTGTAAAGCTACCCATAAGCAGAAGAAAGAGGAAAGAATGAAGGAAGGACAGAAGAGGAAGAAAGGAAAGGGCAGACACCCAAAGCAGCACTATCGAGTGAGCGGATAGTAAGCACCCACACCTATCACCTAAACATAACAAATTAATACTCCCACAAATCTCTCGTGCTCATTTATGTGTGTTCATGTACAGAACACTTTATAAATATTAAGTGCTTACTAGCAGTACCTACAAACACAATAATCATATACTGTATGTGCACAATACAGTACTATATTCTACATGTTGACTGATGGGATACTCGTATAACTCACAAGTACAGTAAAAGTCCATTAATTCTAACAGTGATTAATCCCAAAAATCCCAATAATCCGAATTTTTGAAGAAGGCTAACAAAAACTCCAATAGTAAAGAAAATCAAAATTTAAAAATTCAAACTGGGCGCCAAATGCGCCGAAGTGCCGAGTGGTGTGGCCATGGATCAGGTAATGCATGGACCGGCAACTCCTTGTAAACAACCGACCGCTTTTGGATCTGTACCGTAGGTTTAAGGAATTTTCCACAGTAATATATATTAAGTTTTAGTGCTTTTACAATACGTGAATATTATTATTAACTCTGGACTTACTCTCTCTAATTGGATTTACAACTGCTGTTTTCAACACTACGCATTACTGGTGAGTTAAACAACCCATAACATCTCTTAATTTACCAATTACAATTCGTGTCTTCAATAATACATTATTAAGTAAAAATTTGTGTAATACGTAATGTTAATATGTGCCATATTGTATTATGAATAAATGAAAGGTGATCCATTCGGTAAAATTTCAGTTTAAACATCAAATTAAGTGTCTTAGGGGTCCCACCCAAAAATCCGAAAAATTTGATAATCCAAATGATTCTCGGTCCACTGCCATTCAGATTAATGGACTTTTACTGTACAGTAATCTTCCCACTATCCGACGTAATAGAGCCAAAGGCATGACCAGAAAGTGGTCTTGTCCGAATAGTGGCCCTGAAGCTCCAGGACTGGTCACTCATGACCCTAACCTAACCTAACCTAAATCAGAAAACCACCTACCTATCTACCTACCAGACATGCACAGCACTTATTTAAGACCCCATTCATATAAATAATGGGCAAAAAGCATAGATTAATCAAATTTTAACCAAAAAATTATTTTGAGGTAAGTAAGGCATAGGTGTTCACGAGTTGGCAGCTTAGTGTAAGTAAGTATCGGATGTGGCAATCACTATGAAAATCATCATTTCTCACATCTTATGCACTAAAATATGGGATACAAAGCATCAAATAAATAAACTGTTACCAGAAAAATGATGATTAAGAGTTAGGTATGGCAAAGGTGTTCACTGTTCACCAACAGCATCGGTTGTTCTTGATCCTAACCTAACCTAACCTAAATCAGAAAACCACCTACCTACCTCCCTACTGGACATGCATAGCACTTATTTAAGACCCCATTCACATAAATAATGGACACAAAGCATGAATTAATCGAATTTTAACCAAAAAATAATGATTTTGAGGTGAGTAAAGCATAAGTGTTCGCCAGTTGACTACATAATGAACGTATGGAAGAGACATGATTGTTACTGAGAAAATCACCTTTTCACAGCCTGTGCACTCAAATATGGGACATAAAGCATGAAGTAAATAAAATGTAACCAGAGAATGATGATTTAGAAGTGATTATGAAAAATATTTAGCAGTTGACAGTGTACTTACATGTCCATGATGGTTGTTAACGAATATTACCCCTACCTCTAAGGTTTTTACAGTGGTCATAAATGCTCTTGAAGCATGTCCAGTAATCCAGTGTTTAATTACACTTAATCCTTAGCACTGTGAATTACAGTAAGACCTCACTATAACGGACTAATTGGGGCTCAGGCCAGTCCAAAATATGCGAAATTCCGATAAAAGCGACATCCGGACTTACCCCTCCTAATCCGGACTTTTTCCGATATATCAGACATTAGTCTGGATTGCATCTGTGGTTTTCACCACCATTGCAGTATTGTACTGTGTTATACCTTTACTACATTAATCAAATGGTATAATAATACTGTACTGTGCACTGAAAAACATGTCTTTTACTTGTCTGATTTTGGTGAACATAGCTGAAGTTGTCAGGCAGTCTGGACTGCTTTCTGGCTTTATCGGACTTTTTCCAATATATAGGAGTTTAGTCCGGTAGCTCCTCGAGTCCGATAAAAGCGAATTCTGGTCTACTGAATTCCGTTATATCGAGGTTTTACTGTATGATTGTTTAAAGAAGAACGAAAATACCGCAAACGATCCGACAACTGTTCACTCTTCACAGGAGTTGAGAGACAACTAGCAAGAGGGGGGAGCACAGGAAGGGAGCTGGTCAGTGCGTGCGGGAAATTCAAACTGATGCGGTCGAAAAAAATAGGATTTTTTTTCTTTTTTTTCGCAATTTTTGGGCATTTTGGGGTTTCAACCATCAGCCTACGATGTCCGAAAAGTGAGGTAACTGGACAGTGGTCATTCGGAAAGTAGGGAGATTACTGTATATGATTATACAACAAAGTGCTTCCATTAACTCTTTCAAGAACTCTTTAAAGAACTGCTGTAAATTACACGCATATACAACCAACCCTCAGCTATCGCGGGTTTCACTATAGCGTTTTATCGCTATCGCGCCTGTATAAAAAAACCTACCCAAATACTCTTATCACGCACTAAATGCATGCTATCACGCACTAAATGCATGCTATCACGCACCAGAAGTGTTAAAAAATTTCAAAAATACCGGGTTCCGGCACTCCACCCAGCCAACAAAAGATTCACTTGGTGATTGGTTGCGTGACGTCAGCGCCAGCCGAGCACTGACTGCCCGCCCAACCGAGTCTCCCCCACCGCCCGCCAAGCCATTCAACTCGTCCTCAGACTGGGAACAGTGACAGAGAGAACAATAACCTTTTTTGTGATATTACAATAGCCAAATAACTCAACCTCAAATGGCCACCCCTTACTGGATTATGGCATTTGGCAATTGATGGATAGATCACCCACAGATGTCTTCATTAATGACGGCGAATTGTCTTGTTACTGTTGTGACGGTGAATTGTCTTGTTATTGTTGTGACGGCGAATTTGACTTGACGGCAAATTGTCCCGACACCATCAGTCCTTCCTGACGATTTCTTTATAGCTTTTATTTTTTCCCTTTATTGTTGATGACTAATGGCTTTGAAAAATAGTTTCACACTGCATTTTATTTTTTATGGGCTCCGAAACTTATTCCTGGCGAAATATGCATGATGCCAGACGGCCATCAAAAGGGATAGTAAGTTCTGTTTCTTATTAACCCTCCCTGTAAAACAAATAACTCAGTCAAATGGCCACCCCTTATGAGATTATGGCGTCTGGCAATAGGTAGATAGATAGACGGATAGATCACCCATTACTGTCTTCATTAATGATGGCAAATTGTCTCATTGTTGTTGTGACGGAATTTGACGATGGCAAATCGTCCCAAAACCGTCAGTCCTTCCTGACGACTTCTTTATAGCTTTTATTTTTTCCCTTTATTGCTGATGACTATAGGCTTTGAAAAACAGTTTCACAATGCATTTTATTTACTTATGGGCTCTGAAACTTATTCCTGGCGAAATATGCGTGATGTTAGATGGCCATCAAAAGGGATAGTAAGTTCTGTTTCTTATTAACCCTCCCCATAAAACAAATAACTCAAAGTCAAATGGCCACCCCTTATGGGATTATGGCGTTTGGCAATAGATAAATAGATAGATCACCCATAGCTGTCTCCTTTAATGATGGCGAATTGTCTTGTTATTATGATGGCGAATTTGACTTGGCAAATTGTCCCAAAACCATCAGTCCTTCCTTACGACTTCTTAATACCCTTTATTTTTTTCCTTTATTGTTGATGACTAATGGCTTTGAAAAATAGTTTCACACTGCATTTTTTTTTTTAATGAGCTCCGAAACTTATTCCTGGCGAAATATGCGTGATGCAGCTGATGCTAGAACGCCATCGAAAGGAATAGTAAGTTCCGTTTTTATTAACCCTCCCCGTAAAACTAAAACTCAAAGTCAAATGGCCATCCCTTACGGGATTATGGCATCTGGCAATAGATAGATAGATAGATCACCCATACCTGTCTTCATTAATGATGGCGAATTCTCGTTATTGTTGTGACGGGGAATTTGACTTGAGGCGAATTGCTCCGAAACCATCAGTCCCTCCTGACGACTTAGCTTTTATTTTTTTTTCATTTATTGTTGATGACTAATCGTTTTCGTTTTCATTTTTTAAGGCTCCGACATGCTTGCATGCGTCGGCCTTAGTCACCTAATGGCGGCTCTCCATGCTGCTCGATCCCTGGCAGCCTCCCTGTTCAGTCCCTTAACCCTTAAGTCACACGTAATGACCTCGTTCCATGTCTTTCTTGGTCTACCCCTCCCAACCCCTCCCCCAATATTAACATCTCTCACCCTCTGTGCCCAATTATCATCCCCCATCCTCTCCACATGTCCAAACCACCTCAGCCTACCTCTCCTCATCACAACACCAATACACTCCAGTCCCATCCTACCTCTCAACTCTTCCATCGTAAACCCAGCCCCCCCAGGCCTTGCACGCAGGGATGCACTGCACATCCACCTAATCATTGTCATTTCTGCACGTTTAAACCTGCGAATATCCTCTTCCTTTACTGCCCAAGTCTCACTACCATACAGCATCACACTCCTAACACATGCTGCATACAAAGACCCCTTAGCACGTAAGGAAAGTCCTCTCAATGTCAGGAGAGGCAACAGCTCCCTGAACTTCTTCCAACCACTTCTCGCCCTAGCAACCGAGCTAACTCCAGCTCCACCTCCGGCACATTACATGTTTCCCAAATAAAACTCCTCCACACACTCAAGAGACTCACCTGCAAGGTCAACCCTCTCACGCCTAACAATCTCCACCTGCTCTCCCCAACACGCCGCACACATGAAATCAGCATGAAATCAGCATTATCTCACAGTCTACCTCTAATACCACTACATCTCTTGTGCACCCATTTATCACAAACATTACACAAGATGGAATTACTTCCCACACCCTTGTGGCAAACTGCACATGGCCACTCTCCCTCTCCTCTGATTGTACCGCCACCAACCCTAGATATCATCACTTTTGTTTTATCTGCATTTACCCTTAAGCCCTTGTACCCCATACCATCTCTCCACTTCTTAAATCTTTCCTCCGCCTTCCCTTCGTTCTCTGCAATCAACATCAAATCATCAGCATACGACATCTCCCATGGGAGTCCATCTCTGAAGTCACGTGAGAGGGCTTCAAGCACCATGATAAACAACAATGGACTCAAAACTGACCCCTGATGCACACCAACATTCACGGAAAACTCATCACTCAAAACTCCATTCACTCTTACCTGGGTGCGAGCACCCACGTACATGGCCATAACTACCCTAACCAGCCACTCTTCCAACCCTAGCTTTCTCATTGCCCACTTCACCACCTCTCTAGGGACTCTGTCAAAGGCCTTTTCCAAATCAACAAAAACAAAATACAATTCCCTTTCTTTCCAATACATTTTTCCTGAAGCTGTCGAACAATGAATATGGCATCAGTGGTCCCCCTGCCTGGCATAAACCCAAACTGCATCTCATCGATATTCACTCTTTCTCTAATCATACCTTCTAGAACTCTCTCCATTACTTTCATTATCTGATCTAAGAGCTTTACACCTCTGTAATTTCCCCTTTCCAGGGCATCACCCTTCGCTTTGTACACATTTACAATTACACTCTTCAGCCAATCATCTGGGACAACACACTCATATATAATCATATTTATCAGGTCAGTGACTAACCTCACCCCAGTATCTCCTGAGGCCTTCAACATTTCGGCAAGTCAACCCAGACACACATGCCGCCTTCCCCACCCGCATCCTGCCTATTGCCTCACTCACAATAGCAGCGTCAATCAAAGGCCAAGGGCCAAACACTGGATCAGCTGGCTCCAAACCTTCTCTATTCCAATCAAACTCCTTATTCAACAACCGGCAATAATGCTTTCTCCATGCATCTTTAATATCCTCACTGTTGTTCACCACTACCCTTCCATCATCAATGTCCCGATTATCCCTCTTCACCTGATTTGCCACCCTAAAAATCATATTTTTCCTTTCTCCATGATTTAGATTATCAAGTAAAAGTCTCTGTGACTCAGACTTCGCCCTGTATACCTCTCTTCTAGCCCTGTGCTTGGCAGCCAAGTACTCCTCCCTGCTACCACCTTTCTCCCATTCCCGGAAAAGCCTTCTTTTCTTCGTAACTGCAGCTTCTACACCCTCATCCCACCACCAAGTTACTTTATGTCTTGGTGGGCCTCTTGTCCAACCGCATATTGCATCGGTAACTCTTAAGAGGTTGTTCTTAAGGGCTCTATACTGTTCATTAACGCCTCTATCTACGGCTTCCTGTTCAGCCACCACTCTCCTCATCTCACTATAAAAGGCATCCCTTACTGATTGGTTTCCCAGCTTCCATATTTTCCTCCTAGGTACAGTAGCTCCCAAAAGTATCGATAAAATAAAGTGCTATACATTCTAACACAATGGACGATGTATCTGACATGTGTTGCATGAAGTGGCATCAAAATTGGTAGCCCTGCATGCTGGTGGGTGGTTGCCATACACCTGTATATGACCTGGGATTTTATATACTGTTTTCTTTCTAATGTAATATTAACCACTTTGTCATATATACAGTAGGTATATTTGATGTTATGATGACGTAGTAAGACTTGTTAGTTTTAACATAGGCACTGTTACTCTTTCTATGGTTCATCTGTAATGCTTTCACGAGTATCAGCACAAGGCTATCATCACTAGATAAATATTATACATGCTTTCCCAGAATTGATATACGGTAAGACCTCACTATAACGGACTAACTGGGGCTCAGGCCAGTCCAAAATATGCGATTTTCCGATAAAAGCGACATCCGGACTTACCCCTGCTAATCCGGACTTTTTCCTATATATCAGACATTAGTCCGGATTGAATCAGTAGTTTTCACCACCATTGCAGTATTGTACTGTGTTATACCTTCACTACAATAATCAAATGGTATAATAATACTGTACTATGCACTGAAAAACATGTCTTTTACTTGTCTTATTGTGGTGAACATAGCTGAAGTTCTCAGGCAGTCCGGACTGCTTTCTGGCTATGTGGGACTTTTTCCAATATATAAGAGTTTAGTCCGGTAGCTCCTCGAGTCCGATAAAAGCGAATTCCGGTCTACTGAAGTCCGTTATATCGAGGTTTTACTGTATATTGAGAAAGTGTTTATATATTATCTGTGATTATGACTGAAAGACATATGACACCCAGTATTATGTGAAAGCACAAAAATATTAGAGAGGCAGGTAGAGGTAAACGAAATGTAAAGACAGTAAACGAACTTATCTGAAACTAATCCCAAGAGCAGCGTATAAACCCACTTGTCACTGATGCATCAGCCGTATTGTGGAGGTGACATGCGAGGTTCATTGTTATATTGGACATTATATATGTAATATATATGTAATATAGGGTTAAACACACTTTGGGGGGCTGCTTTTATTCATCTAATAACCAGTGTATCCACCACCTGCATCCAGAACTTTGTAGCCACGACACCTACTAAGAAGCTGTGCCATTCACGTAACGAAACACCACACTACAATACCTTCCGAAACCGAGATATCGCTACATACGGGTAGTACAGTAATACCTCTATTATTCGGACGTCCAATACTCAGACATACTCACTATTCAGATATTCTGGGCTGCCCAACCCCCAAAATGCAAAAAATATAAATAAAAAATCGATAAATTTTCGATTTTTTGGGACCACGTCAGTTTGAATTTCCCGCGCCCGCCAATCCACTCTGTTTACACTCGTGGCGCCACTATCGGTTGCCATTACCCACTCCCCTCCTCCCTCGTGAACAACTCCGAAAATGGCGGCCGAAGTGATTGCTTTTGCGGTGATATCCTACCTCCTACAGTGCTTGATACTGCTCTTCATCTTCTTCATCATGTGTGTGATGATGGCCCCGCCTCCTGAGAAGAGGAAGAAAGTGGTTCTGACTCTGGAGAAGAAGAGGCAGATACTGGACAAGGTGGACGCCGGCTGGTCAACAGGGCGCATCATACATGAGTTCAACTTCCCTCGCTCCACCTTGTTTGATATCAAGAAGTCCCGAGACAAACTACAGCAGTACACGGCTGATTTCGCATCGAAGACCAGACGAAATGTGCAGAGGAAGGTGATGTTTACTCCTAAGTAAGCAGACATCGACCGCTCCACGTTGATTTCGTATCGACAACAATGTGCTGCTGGTGTGTTGGTACGTGGAACGGAGCTGAAAGCTGCTGTTGAGAAGTTCACAAGGCTCCATGGATCGTCACTAGACCACACGGGAATTTACTGTTGTGTACAGTGCAGTGAAGTGATGTTATTCCAGTTATAAAAAAAAACCTTGGTGAAAGTGTTGGTGAGAAGTGCTGGTGATTCTCAAGTGGAAAGGTGTGTCAGGTGCAACGTCTTCCTGTCAGAGTCTGAGATGATAGAGTGGGTTATTACATCAGGACGGCCGCTTTTTGTTCGTAAGTACCCTAACTTCATGCCTAACCTGTTTTCATCATGCTGTACATGTGTTAAAAAATTACCGAAAATGTTAATCATAATTTCCTGCTTCCTATTTAATTTTTCCATAAACGGTTCTTAAGTAAAACAGCTAGAAAAAAGGTTGAAGCAGTTAATTTCATGTCCGGTCCTAACCTAACCTAACCTATGGTTACCATAAAGATTTTCATGCCTAACCTATTTTAATCATGCTGTTAATGTGTTAAGAAATTACCCTAAATGTTAATCATAATTTCCTGCTTGCAATTTAATTTTCCCATGCACGGTTCTTAAGTAAAACAGCTAGAAAAAAGGTTTGAAGCAGTTAATTTCATGTCCGGTCCTAACCTAACCTAACTTATGGTTACCATAAAGATTTTCATGCCTAACCTATTTTCATCATGCTGTACATGTGTTAAAAAATTGCCAAAAATGTTAATCATAATTTCCTGCTTCCTATTTAATTTTTCCATGCATGGTTCTTAAGTAAAACAGCTAGAAAAAAGGTTGAAGCAGTTAATTTTATGTCCGGTCCTAACCTAACCTAACCTATGGTTACCATAAAGATTTTCATGCCTAACCTGTTTTCATCATGCTGTACATGTGTTAAAAAATTACCAAAAATGTTAATCATAATTTCCTGCTTGC
>JAGKTI010001280.1:54089-78107 GCA_018397915.1 Birgus latro | reverse complement strand
AATTTCATGTCCGGTCCTAACCTAACCTAACCTATGGTTACCATAAAGATTTTCATGCCTAACCTATTTTCATCATGCTGTACATGTGTTAAAAAATTGCCAAAAATGTTAATCATAATTTCCTGCTTCCTATTTAATTTTTCCATGCATGGTTCTTAAGTAAAACAGCTAGAAAAAAGGTTGAAGCAGTGAATTTCATGTCCGGTCCTAACCTAACCTAACCTATGGTTACCATAAAGATTTTCATGCCTAACCTGTTTTCATCATGCTGTTAATGTGTTAAGAAGTTACCCTAAATGTTAATCATAATTTCCTGCTTCCTATTTAATTTTTCCATGCATGGTTCTTAAGTAAAACAGCTAGAAAAAAGGTTGAAGCAGTTAATTTTATGTCCGGTCCTAACCTAACCTAACCTATGGTTACCATAAAGATTTTCATGCCTAACCTGTTTTCATCATGCTGTACATGTGTTAAAAAATTACCAAAAATGTTAATCATAATTTCCTGCTTGCAATTTAATGTTTCCATGCATGGTTCTTAAGTAAAATAGCTAGAAAAAAGGTTGAAGCAGTTAATTTCATGTCCGGTCCTAACCTAACCTAACCTATGGTTACCATAAAGATTTTCATGCCTAACCTGTTTTCATCATGCTGTACATGTGTTAAAAAAATTACCAAAAATGTTAATCATAATTTCCTGCTTGCAATTTAATTTTCCCATGCATGGTTCTTAAGTAAAATGGCTAGAAAAAAGGTTGAAGCAGTGAATTTCATGTCCGGTCCTAACCTAACCTAACCTATGGTTACCATAAAGATTTTCATGCCTAAACTGTTTTCATCATGCTGTACATGTGTTAAAAAATTACCAAAAATATCAATCATAATTTCCTACTTGCTATTTAATTTTTCCATGCATGGTTCTTAAGTAAAACAGCTAGAAAAAAGGTTGAAGCAGTGAATTTCATGTCCGGTCCTAACCTAACCTAACCTAACATTATGTTAATCATAATTTCCTGCTTTTAATTTAATTCTTTCATGCATGGTTATTAAGTGCACCAGCTATGAAAAAGGTTGAAGCAGTGAATTTCATGTCCGGTCATAACCTAACCTAACCTAACCAAACCTAACCTAACCTAACCATTTTTCTGGTAGCAATTAACATCATTTACTGTATTTGATGCTTTGTACCCAATGATTTAATGCATAAAATGTGAGAAAAGATGATTTCCATGTCCGATACTTACTTATACTATGCTGGCAAGTTCTGAGCTCCTATGACTCACTCACCCCTAAATCATCATTTTTTGGTTAAAATTCAATAAATTCATGCTATGTGTGCATTATTCATGTGAAAAGGGACCTAAATAAGTGCTATACATGTCCACTAGGGAGGCAGGAAGGTAGTTTTCTGATTTAGGTTAGGTTAGGTTAGGTTAGGTTAGGTTAGGTTAGGTTAGGTTAGGGTCATGAAAAACCAGTGCTGGAGCTTCAGGACCAATATCCGGACAAAACCAATATTCGGACATGCCTTTCGCTCTATTACGTCGGATATTGGAGGGATAACTATAAATAATGATGTGGTTAAAATTGTCCGACATGCAGACCCTATAGGCTATTATTAACCTCTGCATTGGTAATCTATTTGTAGTTGTGATAACGAAAGAATTGTGATGGGTATTTTTCTCATGCTTTTTAATAGTCTGAGTTCCCCTTATATTCAAGGGGGGCTGGGTGACTCTGTAGTGGCATGCGTAGCTAAGGACCGTGAGGTAGTGATTTTGCTCCCCACCCGGGTAGCTACTCAGCTGAAAGTTAGCGCACTCATCACCCTATCAGGGCTATATGGTCTAATATAGGTCTAGCTCGGAGAATTCATTCCTTCACTTATATTCGAACATGACAACTCAGTCCATCGCAGTCACATTATATTTGAATATGGCAACTCTGCCCGCCGCAGTTACTATGTTTCCCAAGATGCATTTATCACAACATAATGTGTGTAATGGGTTATATTGTTTAACACAGAGGTATTAATATTACTGAACTGTTACCATTTACAAGTTGATAGATGTTTGCAGTCACACAGTGGCGTTGATTTGCTTATTAGCAGTACCACCTACGATGGCTAACCATGCGTACCAACCTTACCGAGATGGCAAGTGACACAGTGGCGTTGATTTCTTATTAGCAGTATCACCTACGATGGCTAACTATGCGTACCAACCTCACCGAGATGGCAAGTGGCCGGGAATAATGTTTCATTCTGTTCATTTTGCCATTCTTCGCACCACACTTTAACGATACTTTTGGGAGCTACTGTACATATGTCCTCCTTCTCATCACTCGCTCCTTAAGCACCATGTCACAAATCAACAGTTTGTGCTGCTGCACACACTCCTCGCTTCCTATAACTTTAACATCCCTCACTAATCTCCTATCAACCCTCCTGACCAGAAAATAATCTATCTGACTACTATTTCCCCCGGACTCATACGTAATCAACCGGCTCATTCTTTTCCTAAAATGTGTGCTGCACATAATCATGTCCATAGCCTCCCCAAACTCGAGTATTCTTTCCCCTTCCGCATTCCTCACACCATATGCACATCCTCCATGGACTCCTTCATAACCTTGAGCTGCTTCACCCAGATGACTATTCAAATCCCCACCCAGAACCACTACCTCATCATCACCCATACCACTTACTACACGTATTAAATCATCCCAAAATCTATCCTACTCTGCGTCATCCAATCCTACCTGTGGAGCATATGCTGATATAACTGAAATCACTTTCTGCCCGATCAAAATTTTCACTACTAATATCCTATCACTTACTCTCATAACATTCATGACATATTCCACCCATTTCTCTGCAACCAACACACCCACATCCCCATATCCGTCAGTTTCCCCCTGCCAAAACAACTTATAGTAGCAATCCTTCCCAACAATCTTTCTGGCTGATCCACCCCAGTACCGGACTTCCTGCAAACATGCCACATCCACCCACCTCCTACTGAATGCCTCAACGACTTCCCCCGCTCTTCCTCTCAAACTTCCCACATTCCACGAACCCACCCTAAACCCCCTGGGTGATTTGCTGTCCTCAGGCTTGCTTTGATGCTTGTATTTGTAGTTCATAGTCGGTAAGATAAAGGGGGGTAAACATTCCAAAGGCCCGACCCATTGCACAGTCCCAGGTCCAGGCAATGGATCTGGGACCCCTAGCCCACCAGCTTACCAGTGGCTGTGGTAGTGGCCTCGGGGCACCCTGCCAGGACAGCTGCAGGGACACCCTCCAAACGCGGCTTGGCACTGCAACTGCCCCGCCATTATACACCCACTGATAGGGCAGCCTCCTGAGGTGCTACTCCCAGGTTTGGGCCCCTCTCTATTGAGCGGAAGCGGCAGCCTGGGAACTGCAATGCCGTGTACCCTCTAGCACAGGTTTGAGCCCCATCTCGCCCCAGACCCATGATCTATGCCGGCGGAACCCCAGTCACACCTTCCCCCAAAGTCCGCCACTAGGTAGCGGGGGCAAAGTTTTCTGGCCGCATGCCCTTGCTGGCGTCAATCCCTGCGATGTAGTGGGATACGTTGTGTAATATGTAAAGCGCATGTGGTGTAGTGCATAGGATAGTTAGAGGAAATGTTTGGGAGAGTATGCTGGTCTACTCTCCATGTTACTGTCACACTGAAAAGGTCAGCAAAGGGGGATAGTTAGGTAGCTAGTGAAACAGGAGCTCCAGCTCTCCCTATCACCAGCATTCCCATTCCCTTCAGGAGTACCACCCTGTTCGGCCCGTGCTACAGCCTCCTTCTAATGGCTTTCAAAAATAGTTTCACACAGCATTTTTTTTTAATGGGCACCGAAACTTATTCCTGATGAAATATGTGTGATGCTAGACCGCCACCAAAAAGGATAGTAAGTTCTGTTTTTATTAACCCTCCCTGTAAAACAAATAACTCGGTCAAATGGCCACCCCTTAAGGGACTATGGCGTCTGGCAATAGACAGATAGATAGTACAGAATATTTCTAATTTGCATGCTCATTTTTAGACCATTATATGTTATTATGTGGTACAAAAGGGGTATCTTAGGGGTAAATATTGAGGTCATGGCACCAATTAGAATTATTACCATAAGTTTTTCAATACAGCTATCGCATTTTCAGCTACAGTGCAGCCATGGCGGCACCAATTAGGCGTGATAGCTGAGGGTGGGGTTATGAAAAAAGTTCATAATATACCTGAACAGATGTGATTGATCCTTTTTTTGTGGTGGTGATCCTCTCCTGCATGCTACCCATGTCGGTGGCAAGGGTGGGCTGGTATCCCACTGCTGAGGGGATTCGACCTAAAAGTGCTGATACCTCAGATCCAGCCTGGGTGAATCTGTGGGGCAAACATGAATAATGCTCAAAGACTCAATGGGGGATGTAGTAGGTTGCTGACTGCAAAGCTGGAAGTTTAATTTCAAGCTACTGCAGTAATAATTTGAGGATTTCATCTGATCAAAATTTTCACTGCTCTTTCATCAGGCCTATATGTCCCACCCTGGCACTGGGAAGAGAAGGATGCTAAACGAAGATGCTGTTGCTGCTGATGATTTCATAAGGCCCACAAACATGTTATGAAATATTTCTGCTAATGCCAATGCCTGAATTCAGAAGAAGATATCCAAACCATATCAAAGTAGTACAAACAGATAACATTATTCCTCAAGGGATGGGTTCAGTTGCCAATAATTATACTCACTGTTGATATCCAAGAGGAGTGTGTGGAACTACCATATGTGGACAGATAGACAAATGAGGAAGTTCAGGAGCACTATAGTGTTGATGTGGATGTGATGGTAGGTGTTAAGAATATCACGAGATGCTTTGGCCATGTGGAGCAAATTGAGAGTGAGAAGCTGACAAAGAGAGTTTACTGTATGTGAGTGATGTGGAGGGAGAGGGGAGAGAGGGAGAAGGGTGATGTGGAAAGACAGCAGTGAGGTATATGGGTAAGAGTGGTGAGGAATGTACCAACATAACACTACAAGTACTGCATATTCTTTTCCACAACAAACAATTCGTTACCACTCATTCTTTCGATGTCTCACCTGAAAATATTGTCGACAAAGAACAGCACATCTTGACCCTCCTTATCCCTGAAGTACTCAGCTACGGTAAGCCCTGTCAGTGCCACACGGGCACGAGCACCAGGCGGCTCATTCATCTGACCATACACTAATGCCACCTAACGCATGAAAAGATGATATCTATGAGAAAATTAATGTAGTAGCAAGAGTTCTCCCACTTTCATACTCTGTCTGTGTCCCCCCCCTCTCTCTCTCTCTCTCTCATAACCTTATCTAACCCTATCCTTTGGTGCAAAAAAAAAAAAAAATGATACCAATGCCAATGACAAAGATGATGATGATGATGATGATGATGATGATGATGATGATGATGATATGATGATGATGATATGATGATGATGATGATATGATGATTGTCAATGATGATGATGATATGATGATTGCCAATGACGATGATGATGATGATGATGATGCCATGACCTTGACTATGATGGTGATGTCAATGACGATGGCTATGACAGTGATGATGCCAAATATTAAAGAAAGATCATAATCTTGAAGCCTGTGATAAATCATTCCAAGAGTTCATTCATCTTTTGTCATTCAAATTATCCAAGAAGAGAAGAATATTTTAGGTTCACACAACTAGAAAATGCTGTAGATATAATCACAAGTTTCACTGATATGACTTTCACTTTTTGCATGAGGTTTTGGCTTTCTGTATGGCCAAAGAGGATTCAGTCTACTGTAAATATAAATAACCCACAATGCAGCAACACGAGGTTATTTTATCTGTCATAAAAGGAAGTTAACTTCAGGCAGAAAAAAAGAATTGTTTTAACCAGCATAAAATACAAAAATATCCTTGAGCTGAATGAGTAAATGGAAAGCCTACCTCAAGCAGGCTGAAGACTTCTCTCTTGAGTTTATTAAACTATCAGAAATGAGCAACGGTAAAATAAAATAATGATGTTCGCAGGCGGAAGAGGCCAAAATTTACAGAGGTAAGAGTGTGGAAATCCCACTCCTTGAAATGCTATAGGGATGAGACAACCCAATTTGCCTGCATTTTTGTTGCAAACAATCCTGCAATTTATACAATATACCATATCATGACAGTGAGTGACAAGCTAAATGGTTTCCTGTACACCAGGAAACCATTTACTACACTGAATGGTAACCTTATAACTAAATTTTGGCGCCTGGTGGTTTAGTGTGTAATTATGGCGCTCCAATCAGATTGAGCCAGTGAAAGTTTATATCCATGGGATGGTTGGGGTTTATTGCTCAAATAATGCCACTCAGGGATAAGTGAGGCTGGTCACTCTCATCTTAAATGGCAGGACCAACTCACCTAGCCCCGGGCTCCTCGTGGGGCAACGTAAGATTAGATGAATGAATGAATGATGAAAAATGTTTAAGGTTTTCTGATACATATCCAAAAAGAATTCACAGAGCCTTGCTCTACAGATCAACATCCAATGTGTGCAGGGTAAAAAGTTAAGATGTGATAATTAATACTGTACTAGATTGTATCATCATACAGAAGTAATAAATCACTCTACAAAACAATTACAAACATTCATCAAACAGTTGACTACAGAGTAAATTAAAAAATCTTTATATACCATTATTCATTATGTCTGTCTCATAAAACTGTCAAGTTTGGAAATAAATGATATATGGAAAAACTTATCCAGAGTCCCAGTCTTTGGTCAATAACTCACTTTGGAAGTGTCATCTTTAAGGGAGATGACACCTGATTCAATCATCTCATGATAAAGATCGTTGCCCTCGCGAGTTCGTTCCCCAACTCCAGCAAAGACAGAGTAACCACCATGAGCCTTGGCCACATTGTTAATTAGTTCCATGATCAGCACTGTCTTACCCACACCAGCACCACCAAACAGACCTGTGGGCAGGTTAAGAAAGATGTTAAATTTATATCACTGATAAGGGATTTACACAGTCCATAGAGAGAAGTAAATAAGTTACAGAAGCAGAATGCTGGGTAGCTAAAGGAAGACAGGTGGCTGGTGCTCTGAAAACATTTATACAAATCAGACGACTGCATGATGGATGCAAGAAGACTGTATGGTGTGGTAGTGCCAACACAGGGTGTAAAACTTTGGGAGCCATGAGTCTTATGTAATGAGATGGAGCTGTGGAAATGTGACTGTTAAGGAAATGCCACAAATGAACCTGACACTGGAGCACTGTGTACAAGAAGTCTTGCTACATTTTATGATTTTCATGCATCACAGATACTTGACTATTTCACATAATAATTGAACACCCAATTCAATCATTTTACAACCACCAACAAACAAGTAAATACATCAACTCAGGTATACCATCTGCTAGACCTCTGCCATACACTGACATTCTCACACATTCGTCATTCAAATGCGGAATACTGCAAAGCAGCAGAATTTTTCAGTCGGATGGCAACTCACCAATCTTCCCACCCTTGGAATAAGGTGCCAACATATCAACAACCTTGATACCAGTAACCAGGATCTCCTGCTCTACACTCATCTGGTCAAATTCTGGTGCATCAGCATGGATAGCAGCTCTCTCACTTGTGCCAATGGCCCCTCGCTCATCAATGGGTTCACCTGCCAATATGAAACTATTTTAGTGCAGCTGCCTAAATTAATCAATAACGTACCATTATAATATTTATTATTTAACTTCAGCATTGGCAAAAACTGTAAAGTACTACATATCAGAAGAAAACTCTCAATACATTATCCCGGAGGTAAAGGCAGACTAGTCACCTTTGTCATACTGTAAATCAAATACTGTACAGTACTGACTTCACAGTCCATAGAGAGACCATTAAACCTACCAATAACATTGATAATGCGGCCAAGTGTGGCAGGGCCAACCGGGATGGAAATAGGAGCTCCAGTGTCCGATACAAGCTGCCCACGCACCAGACCCTCTGTTCCATCCATAGCTATTGTACGCACCGTGTTGCCTCCTGCCAGTATGGAGGGTAAGAGATTTATTTGAAGAATGTATATAATGTATATGAGTGAAGCTGAAGAGGAGAGGGAGTGGGGAAGACTGGGGATGAAGTGGAGAGACATATGAATGAGGGTGGTGTGAACTGGTGGCCATGGTGACATGGAGACAGTTTGTTTGTGGCCACCGCCTTGGGATTAAGGTGTCTGGCTACTGATACATGGATGTAATTTTACTTCTGCTACTGCACAAAGAAACAAAGCTACAACACCTTGTATGGTCTGCAGTTCCAATTCTCCATACATAACACTTACTATAGGACTGCAATACTACATCTGAGGTTGGCAAACCTATTTCCATGAAAACCAATCTCTTAAAAACTGACAGAAAAACAGTGCCACTGATGTCACAGTGTACACAAAAGGTAACTAAAATAGAAAACACTGTAAAACTTCTACCTCTTTATCCTAAACAAGATGGTCAAATAAATATATCATGGGCTGTTATTTATATAATACGGATTACATCTGTAATACTACAGATATGAAAAGAAACAATACTGTATTCAATACAGTTACCAGCATTTACAGAATATATCCTGGTACAGCAGCTTGTACCAGTACTTGTAATCTGTCTACAGGTGACTCTACACTGAATGACTAGCCAAATGGTTTCCTGTGCACCAGGAAAACATTTACTAAGCTGGTGGTTTTGTGGGTACCAGGTAACTAAGGTACTCCTATTGGATTGAGCCGGTGCAGGTTTATATCCAAGGGGTGGTTGAGGTTTATTCATCATCATCATCATTATCCAATCCTATGTTGCCCCATGAGGAGCAAAAGAGCCCGGGGCTAGGCATGTTGGTCTTGACATTTAAGATGAGACTGACCAGCCTCACTCATCCCTGAGTGGCATTACGTGACCAATAAACCCCAACCACCCCTTGGATATAAACCTTCTCCAGCCCAATCCGACTGGAGCACTTTAATTACCTGCTAAACCACCAGGCACCAAAATTTGGTTATATGGTTACTGCCAAGCGTACTAAATGGTTTCCTTGTGTACAGGAAACTGTTTTTCTTGTCACTCAGTGTAGAGTCACCCACAGGCAGAAGGAAGAGGAAAGAATGAAGAAAGAAAAGAAAGAAGAGTGAGTGTAAAGTCACCAGTAGACAGAAGGAAGAGGAAAGAATGAAGGAAAGAAAGACAGAAGAGGATGGAAAGAAAGAAGGATGAAGGAGAAGAAAGGGCAGACACCCGAGAGCAGCACTACATCGAGTGAGTGGATGGTTGAGGTTTATTGCTCAAATAATGCCACTCAGAGATGAGTGAGGTTGGTCACTCTCATCTTAAGTATCAGGACCAACTTGCCTAGGTCCAGGCTTCAAAATTCCTCATGGGGCAACACAGGATTAGATGACAAAAGACTGAATGAATGAACGTAATTGTTTCTTTAACTCAATGCAGCATTAATCCATATGAACCAAACAGTGAGATTAATTCTGCTTAGGACTTCTTAATTATTTATAGCACTAGTAAGAACATGAAATGCCTGAAAACACTGTCTATCCTGGAGTATAGTTACTATGTTCAACAATAGTGCAAGCTTAGCTGACACTATGTAATTATGATACATCTGTTACATACTGAAGTGCTCCAATCTGTTCTGTTGATTTTTATTACTTACTTATTTGCATCACTAGTTAAAGCATGAACTGGTAGCTAGACAAGTCACATGAAGTAGGTGCTGGCTGCCTACCATTGGCTTAAAAAAAAAAATCATACAAGCATTTGTAATACAAGAAGGAGGCTATTCAGAGTACCAACAGTTGAAACGATAAAAATGGATAATCTACAAATACAAATCCTACTCCATTACACCTGTGACTCCTTAATCATTAAGCAACAAAAAGCTATAATTCTAGTTCCTATACATAATACAAATGAAACATTTACATGTTCCATATAATTACACCTGACCTTCATTATTCCTGAGAAGACAAATGCACAGTATATATAATATACAGCTAGCTATACTCTTCCCCTAACATATAGGGGCAGGGTGGCTCAGTGGTAAAGCTTCGAACTTGGGACCGGGGGGTCGTGAGTTCGGGCGACGCACAGTAGCTGCCATACCAGGAGGGGTAATGCCCTCCTGTCACCTAGCAGGGCTATATGATCTAATAAGGTGTAGCTTGGGGGAACATCTCCCTTTTCCCCTAACATATGCCACATGTGAGTACAATTAAATCATTATCATCCTTTCCTATTCACCTTATCAAAATTTTTTCCATTCATACAAGTGCCATTCCTGTTTTGCCCCTTATAGAGTGTAGAGACCCATGAAGGCTACTGCAGTCTAGCACATTCAGGGGTGGGAAACTGCTTTATGACCCCGGTAAATGTCTCAAACATACAGTAGGCGCGGAAAGTATTGACGCTAAAGGGCCGACGTCATTCTTTTTCGCGTTAAGTGAAGTAGGGTCAATACTACCCTCCCCTGTGATGCGAAATGAGCTGACACTTTTTCAACGGGAGCTGGCAACCCTGCTTGATAGGTTTGGCACCACAGGAGCAGGCTCAGTAATGTTTGGGCAGCCACAGGAGGAGGATTGTCTCTGTGTGATGCACCACGAGGGCATGTTTTGACTCAAATAACACAGTTATTTGTTTACCTACCACATTCTCATCATGCCTAAAGTAACCACAAGCAAGGACAAACGTGTGGAAGTGATTACTGTATACAAAGCTGGCCACAAACTCCCATTTATTGCAAATCAAACAGGTGTTAGACTGAGGACAGTGCAGAGACTGGTGAAGCAGTTCAAGGACAGTGGGGAGGCCATTCCTCCCACTCCACTTCCCAAGCCTGGGAGACCTCGTAAGACAACCTTCAGGACCCGTCAGCTGATCTCAAGGCAAGTTAGCAAGGATCCAAGGCTAACAGCACGGGATTTAAAAGAAAAGAACCCACACTTGCTGGCAGATGTGTCTGTCAGAAGTGTGCAGCAGCTGTTGCATGACGATCTGGGCTACAGGAGTTTTTGTGCTCGTAAAAAACCACTGCTAACTGCACTTCAGAAGAAAAAGAGAGTAAATTTTTGTAAGAAATATCTTGCCTGGAGTGAGGAGCAATGGAAAACTGTGCTTTGGAGTGATGAGTCAACATTTACTGTCACTGGTACCTCTTCATCACGAGTGTACCGCAAACCAGGCAGTGACCCCCTTGATCCTAAGTACACTTCCAAGTTTGTTAAATACCCAGCCTCACTCATGGCTTGGGGCTGCTTTACATATTATGGTGTTGGTGAGTTGGTAATTCTACCTGCAAATGAAAAAGTGAACCAGAACAATTATTTGGAGCTCTTATGTGATGTTTTAAGTGACTCTTTTGATAAAACCAAGGCAAGAGTATTTATGCAAGATTCTGCCCTTGCACATGTTGCAAAGTCAGTGAAACAGTGGCTAACAGACTGTGAGGTTCCCTTTATTCGAGATTGGCCCGTAAACAGCCCAGATATCAATCCCATTGAGAATTTATGGGTGCACATGAAGCGGCAGCTGCGTAGTATGGACACATCATCTTTGCCTAAACTTGAGGCTGCAGTCAAGCTGCTATGGAGCAGTTTTAGTCCATCTGTTCTGCAAAACTACGCCATCAGTCTCCCCAGACGCCTTAAGAAGATAATAAAGGTGAAGGGGAATGCCAGTAAATACTAAATTCAATGGTGAGTGTTAATTTATTTGTTTCTCCTTGCTAACCACAAGAATGTTTTCTTTTTTTAAGATGGCGTCAACACTTTCCGCGCCTACTTTATGTATACAAATGCACTTAAAGAAAATTCTTAAGTATTTACACTATTAATATAACTGTTTTCAGACTTATTACTCCAACAGTCATCAACCTATCCAAACTTGGTGATATGGCTGAGTGTCAGCCAAGAAGTAAACCTCTGATTTTAACCAAACTTGGTGGAAGGGCTGAAAGTTAACCTAATGTTTTGAAAACAACAGGCTGGAGGTCAAGATCACAGGGCAAGGTGAACTTAAGCCATTTTTATCCAATTTAGACAAAACATTGTGAAAGGGCTAAGGGTAAGGCAAGAATGAAGTAACTCAATTCTAAGAACAACCAGTCAAAGGCCACTGTCAAAGTTCAGCTCATGTGTGTGCTTATAGCTCTATTGTTCAGAGGGGAGGGGGGGAATGCTACAGAAATTGACTTTTTTTTTTCTTTCTTTTTTAAGGATATCCAACACTGAATGGGTTAAATGATGAAAAAACCTTTAGACTCCATTGGGAATCAAACCATAGTGTATAGGTCACAGTGTAATCTAAATCAAGAGTTCTACCACATGACACCAGCCATAAACACCTTACAATTCTTCTCAGATGCTTTTCCTAATACTGTATCTATCTTACAGCAAAATTTGATCAATACATTCTCTACCAATCCTAACACAACCCTGTTCATCATTCACCTTACACTAATACAGTATACTCCTTACCTTCCCTATACAGTAATTATTTTTCCATATACAGGTAGTAGGCTGTAGCTCCAGATGATGAGGGTGGTGCTCCTGAGGAGGATGGGAAAGCTGAAGATAAGGTGAGTTGGAGCTCCCATTTCAATAGCCTTCAGGACAAACTCCTGACCAACTCCCTTTGCTGACCTTTTTCTAGGTCACTAACCCTTTTGATACTTAGGGTAGTGGTGCTAAAGTCACCCGCTAGTTACTGGATGACGAAGGCTGTATTGAAGCTAATCTCACCTGCTCATTACAGGAAAACGCAAGCTGCGTCGAACAAAATTGCCCCATGATTTTTTTGCTTTATGGAAAGAAAAAAACATCGTAAATTGGAGCATAATTTATATTGCCGAACATTTCTATCAACACCATAAGCAAATACAACTATTCGAGATTACGTGAATAAAAAATCTGGCAGATAGAGACATAAATAAAGGCAGGGGAAAAAATAATTTAGCAACAACTTTAGCAGGGTGAAACACTCTCCCACATTCCAGTGCAATCGTAAGATAATTTCCTTTTGCAGTACGTAAAACCGACCCGAATTATCCTACAGTAAATGTTTAATTACCAAACTGTAGCTAATGAAATTTCCTAAAACCCTTTCTCAGTAACAATTATCATAAAACATATATTTCTATGAGGAAACAAGAAAGTAAAAACATCGTAAATTACCACATAATTTATATTCACTGAACGTTTTTATCAACACCATAAGCAAGTACAACTATTCGATATTACGTGAACAGAAAAATCAGGCATAGGGGCATAAATAAATGAAGGCAGGGGAAAAAATAATTTAGCAACTACTTTGGCTGTGCGAAACACCGCTCTCGCACTGCACCACAATCGTAAGATAATTTCCTTTTGGGTGCACAAAACCATCCTGAATTGTCCTACAGTAAATGTTTATACTGTATACCAAAATATTGCTAATGAAATTTCCTAAAACTCTTCATAAGTAACAATTACCATAAAACATATATTTCTATGAGGAAACAGGAAGGAGAGAAAAAACATTGCAAATTAGTGCATAATTTATATTTGCCAGTGGTTTTTATCAACACCATAAGCAAGTACAACTATTCGAGATTACGTGAGTAAAAAAATTCTGGCAGACAGAGGCATAAATAAATGAAGGCAGGGGAAAAGATAATTTAACAACAACTTTGGCCCCGCGAAACACTCCTCCTGCACTGCACCACGATCGTAAGATAATTTCCTTTTGTGGTATGTAAAACCAACCCGAACAGTCCTACAGTAAATGTTTACAGTATGTATCAAAATGTAGCTAATGAAATTTCCTAAAACTCTTTCTCAGTAACATTCACCACAAAAAATATAGTTCTATGAGAAAACACAAAGGAATGATAAAACATTGTAAATTAGCAAATAATTCATATTTGCCAAAATGATTTTATCAACACCATAAGCAAGTACAACTATTCGAGATTATGAAGAATAAAAAATCAGAGACAGAAGCAAAACTAAGGGTGTGAGGATACAATGTTTAAGAAGTACCATGAGCACGGAAACAGGGGGGGTTCTCCCAGCATTTGGCCACGGCTAAGCCGGCCCACATCCTGAGTACTTGCTCACGGATAGACACAGCCTTTGTCCTCCAGTAACGAGAGGGTTAACATAAAGAGCAGCTCGGCATACTATCTCAAATATATTTCTCTCACTGTTCACCGTCCACTACACTGCATGCACTTAACATACTACACACTGTATAAAGGGGTTGGCACCAGCAAAGGCATACAGGTGGAAAACTTTGTCCCCATTGCCTAGTGGTGAACACGAGGAGAGGCATGAGGTGGGCTTCATTAGCACAGCTTTGTGCCAGGATGGGGCTAGGGATGGAACTGTCCCCATTCTCCCCATCTGGGACTGAGGCTGTGTGGGTAGGGCCTGTGGTCTGTCTCCAACTTTTATTTACTCCAACTAAGAAACAGAGAGATTGCTAGAAATCGAGCAGCACTGAGAGCAGCCATTAAATGACCAACGCAGAAGCATCTGTAAACAAAATTATATATCTTTCCTAAAACACTCAGTAGACTTATCCGGTGACAGTTTTTGCACTCATTTCAATCAACCTTACTTTTGTACAAAGATATAGTCACAGCTTTCTTCCATTTCACTGTCTCAATTCCACTTTTTTAACATCTTCAAACAATTCTTCAATTCTGGTAATGTCTCATTCTCAGGCACCACATTACTTCTCTGTGCATTCATATTATTTTCTTTCATAAGCTTCTCACAATATTCTTTCCACATGCTTCTTACTTCAATTTCATTTGTTAGTGTTCTTCCAACCTCATACTTCATATTTTTACAATTTCCATCCTCCTTTCTACATTTTCATTAATCTGTTCAAAATATTTTTCTATTTTCTGTGTAGTTTACATTCATTTTTTTCTTCATTGATCATTACTTCTTTCTCTCTCTCAATCTCCTTACATGCTTCTTACTCAGTATATTCTCTCCTTTCATTTGAACTCCTCTTTGCATCAACCCCAACCACTTTTTAAATTTCAACCCCAGCCAATTTTTAAAAGCCTTCAGCTGTACCTTTCATACAAGTCACTACCACTGCAATACCACACACAACTTTAACATGGCTATTCAAACACTCCCAGGATGCACTCCACAGGTTTTCCCAAATCCATTTGCTCCCAGTTTACTGACCCTAATTCCTCCATTAGCTTCAGTTCACATTCATTAGTCACTGCTTTGTTACTCAGCTTCACTTTGTTTTTTACCCTGAGTGCAATTCTCACTTTTTATCCATTACTCTCCTGTCAGTTTCACCTTGCATTGTCCTCTCATAGCTGATAAACCTTTGCACTGTCCTCTAATTGCTCTCGTGTCAACAACACGACAGAGACTCATTCTCTCTCTAAGCACATAATCAGCCTCCTTTCAATATTCTTTCCAGTTTCTCTGTGACAGATATATGTGCATCAAAATATGAAATACTAATGCATAAAATTTCCTGACAAAAGGTCAGTTGTTTTAAATCTCCATTCTCCCACAATCCACATCAATCACAGGGTCAGTGTCAGCACCCTCTTTTAAGTCTCCCATCAAAAACTCTTGTGCAATTGCCCAATTATTCTGCATTGTTGGTTCTAAAAACTATTCTTTTCTTCCTTGCCCCTTTCATTACTAGGTGCAAAGGAAATTATCAGTTCCTTCACATTAAACTTGATATACATGGTCCTCACACTGATGCATTCATAACCTTTCATTCCTGTCGTTAATAGTTCATCAACAAAGCACCTCTCTCTTTACTCAACCCATACATATGTACATTTGCCCTTACATATTTCACATCCTCCTATTCATCCATTTCACTCCCTTTAATCTTGGTCTCACACAGTACCATTTCGAAAAACTTCACATCGTATTGCATTGTATTGCTCCTACATTCCTGCATGTGTTGGCCTTGGTCACCTGATGGCAGCTCTCCATACTGCTCCCCACATCCTTGAACACATTCAGTGCTTTCGCTCTTTCCTTTCATCACTCACATATTTCGAATTCTACAGCCATAAGAACTTGCCTATTTTTCTGGGTTCTGAGCAGGCATAGAATCCAGGTCCATGGCTTTCTAGATGTTTACTGGGGGAAAATAAAGTGCAGGAGATCCCAATCCACACCACCCTCCCCTTTTTCTCCTGGTGAGCATGCAAGGATTTTGGAGGTAAAACTTATCACCCATATCCCAAGGATTGGTCATATGGTTATCTATCTATTGCCAGACGCCCTAATCCCATAAGGGGTGGCCACAAACAAATCGCCTCCATGTCGCCCTGTCCCCCGCCATTTCACTGCTCTGCTTCCAGCTCACACCCCCCTCTCTCGTATACTTCTCCACTCCATCCCTCCATCTCATCATTGGCCTCCCCCTCCCTCTCCCCCCCCTCCACCTCACTCACATACACTCTCCTCATCAGTCTCTCACTCTCCATCCTCTCCACATGGCCAAACCACCTTAATGTGTTTCTCCTAATGCTTTCTATTACATCCACACCACAACACTCCTTCACTTCCTCATTTGTCAGTCTGTCTCTCCATGTGACTCCACATGCTCCTCTCAAATAACTCATTTCCACTACTCTCACTCTTGACTTCTGTCCCTCCAACGGGGTTCAAGCTTCACTTCCATACATTAGAGTTGGTATCACAATACTGTCATGCAGCAGCTTTTTCACTTCCATGCTCACCTCCCTTTTTCTTATCACTGCTTTCAAGGAACCAGCAACCTTTCTTCCCTGCTGCACCCTTTCATGCACTTCACCCTCTAAACTTCCATCCTTACTCATCATGCTACCCAAGTACTTAAACACACTCACATTCTCCATATCCTCCCTATCCAATCTCACTGTACATTCACTGACTTCGCTTCTCTTGAAGACCAAACTTTACTCTTCCCTACATTCACCTTTAGATTCTGTTTCTTGCACACTCTCCCAAACTCATCTACCAAGCCTTGCAGCTCCCCTTCGCCATCACATAACAACACAGCATCATCTGCAAACAACAGTGGTACATGAGTTTCCAAACACTGCCCTCCCTCACTAGGGCTGTTCCAACATCCTACCTTGTATCTCGTTACCACACCATCCATATAGAGACTGAACAACCA
Source organism: Birgus latro (assembly GCA_018397915.1). Lineage (NCBI taxonomy): Eukaryota > Metazoa > Arthropoda > Malacostraca > Decapoda > Coenobitidae > Birgus > Birgus latro. Next base: position 60,869 of record JAGKTI010001280.1, on the reverse strand, counting down.
TGGAGACATGACACATCCTTGTTTCAATCCAACCTTCAAATGGAAAAATTTACACAGTTCACCATCTACACAAACGGCAGCCTTAGCACCCTCATACATACTCTTAATGGCCTTCAGCAACTTCCCATCTACTCCATATATTCTTAATACTTTCCACAATCCTTGTCTATCCACCCTGTCATATGCTTTCTCCAAATCCATGAAGGCTGCATACAACTTCTTTCCCTTCTCTGGAAACTTTTCCACTAAAGATCTAAGAATGAATATCTAATCTACACAACCTCTTCCCTTCCTAAAACCTCCCTATTCTTCTCCAACTAATTCCTCTGTTATTTCCCTAACTCTGTCAGTAAGTATCTTACCATATACTTTTCCTATTACACTAAGAAGGCAATTGCCCCTATGATTACCACACACTTCTTTTTCCCCTTTCCCTTTGTACAAGGGAATAATTATTCCTGATTTCCAATCCTCTGGGACTCTACCTTCCTCCCAGGCCAATCTGCACACCTTCCACATACATTCTATTACTATCTCCCCCCCATACCTCAGCATTTCACCACACACTTCATCAATTCCTGAGGCATTCCCCATTTTAACTTTCATCATTGCTTCCACAACTTCCATCCTACTGATTTCTTCCTCTCTTCCCACATCCCTCCTTCTCCCCACCATTCCCCAGCCACTTATACTTGTATTACTTTCATTCTCTATGTTCAACAGTTCATTAACGTGTTCTCTCCATCTGTTCACTTTTTCTCCCTTCTCCACTAGTAATCTACCATTTTTATCTTTCACTCCCCAACTAACTTCTTTGGCACCCTGTCTAACTCTCTTTACCTCTTTCCAGAACATTTTCTTTCATTCCTTCCACTTTTCACTTAAATTCCTTTGTAATTCCTCATCCACTCTCTTCTTACTCTCCCTTACTAACCTTTTCACCTCTTTCCTCCTCTCTACATATAACTTTCTCATCCATCTCTCAACTTCATCGACACCCCTGTTCCTCATCCACTCACTATATGCTTTCTTCTTTTGTGCCACAGCCTCTCTCACCTCCTTAGTATACCATACTGTTCCCTGAACCCCCTTTCATCTTCACCCCACACACCACCTCACATACTGCACAGATTTCTTCTGTGAATATCTTGCACACACCTTCCACGTCCCCCATCTGCTCCAATCTATATTTACCCAATCGCTCCTCCACTTCCCTTTTTTATTCAGCCTTTTTTCCATCCTCTTGTAACTCTTCTACCCTCCTTTTATGAACTACTTCCTCCAGTCCTTCCCTTCTTCTCTTTCTCCATTTTGTTTGGACTTTGATTCTGACCACCACCAAGTGGTGGTCCGAAAGTCCGCTCCCCCAACCTCTATATACTCTTGCATCCATTACACACCTTCTCATCCTTTCATCCACACACACATAATCAATCATTGCCTTCCATTCATTCAGTTCACCATCCACCCTTCTCATCACTTGCAATGTATACCTATGGATCATCTTGTGCCTGAAGAGGGTGTTAGCTATCACTAACCCCCTCCCAGGACAAATGTCCTCTAAAGCACTGCCATTCTCATCTATCTCTGTAGGCACACCCCACTAACCAACCACTCCATCCACCTTCACATTCTCTACTTTTCCATTCATATCTCCAATCAAAAACACTCTCTCATTCCTTTTAAACTTTTCCAAGCACACTTCCACGTTTGTCCAAAACTCTTCTCTCGCTCTGCTTGCACGATCTTGCGTTGGTGCATACACGCACACAATCGCCCACATCTGTAGTCCAACTTTCACTCTTACCCACACAATCCTTGAGACAACTGATCCATACTCTCTTATATTCTCCTTCCATCTGTTACTCACAACAATACACACTCCTTCTTTTGCCCTCTCATTCTCACCTACTCCCGCACATATACCCCATCCATACTCCCATTCTCTCACACTTTCACCTCACCATTTAGTTTCAGTTAATCCACATACATCCATTTTCGCACCCTCAAGCACCTGTACAATCTCTCTCTCTTTCATCTCATCATTTATACCCCTTACATTCCATGTAGCTATCCGTACCAAGTCCTTTGTTCAGTCCTTAGTCGTCATCTATTGGTCAGTCGTCGTCTGAGGCTTCTTGTTTGTATTTTTAGTTAGTTGTTTTACAGGGTGGGGCACTAAACCACCACCAAGTCGCGTCATACGACAAGCAGGGATACTGGGGGAGTGTTCTTGAAATCCCCGTACCCCCAGGGAGGGTTATCACTTAGAATAATAAATCAATTCCTGGAGTGCACAAAATAATCTGACGTCATTCAGTGTACAGTCGCCTAAAGAGAGTACCCCTGTACTAAATAGAGTGAAGACATAGTGGGCAACCCCAACTATTCAAAAACAAGCAAAAATTATACCTAGGTGCTGTGCAACTTCCAGCACAAGGCGGGGGTGTCGATCACTGACTTCAAGGGCATTTAGGATAGGTGGAAGGTTGTCTGTGAATTGCACATCCACAACTGCCCCAATCACTGCTGTTACCTTTCCTGTTACTGGACCACTTGATATCTCTGCAAGTAAAACATATTCAGTTACAAGTCTAGCATTAGCCACATAGGATGTGCAAGTACTTGTTTTGCTAGCTATACAAATATTAACCTCAAATTTCATCCATTTAGGCCAGAAACTGCTCTCTTAAGGCACACTTTCCACCATCCATCTGACTCAATGTAAGTCAACTTCTTGGCAACTTGTTCCGTTGATTTATCTTGTGCAGAAAATGCCCCAGCCCTATTGCCACTTGTAGAAGCTAAGAAAACTTGCTTTACGGGCATTTTAGTTCAATTTTTAGGAGGTAAAGTCCAGTTTTGTCATATAATTGTGGATTAGTGTTCTCTGATGTATGGTAACTGATAAATAAACTTAAAATACGTATTAACACAGAACTCTTTGTATTTTTGGCACTAAAAGGTCATGACTATTACAGTATTACACTTCTGCATTAGCTATTTTCTTTGTGAGTAATGTTTGGAAGGTGATATTACTTTCTAAGCAAGGAGGATTATGATTTTCAAGGCAGTGTAATCATATTTCAAAGGTAATTTTGGTTGATATCAGTGGTGTCTGAAATGACCTTACCTTACTTCTGCCAATTAACCCTTCCTTCCTTCAGTTTTTCCCTCTGGAGTGATTTATGGTTTTGTGGCTCTGTTTTCAGACTTGCACCCATGAGCAAAATAATTATCTCAATTGGGAGCAGTCACATGGCAACATGTGAAACCAAAGCTGCTGAAGAGCTGCATGTGAATTTCTGTTTAACTGATTTTTCTTATCTTCTGTACTGCTCTACAGATGGATCACTTTTGCACTGTAAGCAAAATTTGCCAATCTGTCTTTCAGTCACCTGACACTCACACATTTTTTTATCAACACAAAAGGAAAGCACTCCACTAATGATATAAAAAAAAATTAAAAATCATCTGGAAAGTTAAAGATGCTGTTGAGAGATGTTCATATTTGATATTACTGAACTTTATTTTTCTATTTATTTATTTTTTTGTAACAGAAGCATCATAAATTCATCCATACATTCTTATACATGTCATTCCAGTTCATTATCTTAAATATGGATTATTATTTGATACAGTCTCATCATTTGAGAATAAAAGTATGTCAGATTCATTAAAGAGACTCTGCTTCTGGCTAGTTAAAATGTTAGACTGACAAAACCAACGCACTTCCGCCAGAATAACTAACATACTGTATCTCAAAACTTCTCCTAAGACTGCTTGAGTTCTATTGGTTACTGATGATATAAAATGCTATAACTCCAGCTGACATCACTGTGATCAGTGCTTCTGGTGACAGTGGAAAATGTGACTTTTAGTCTTGATAGCTACCTTCCATAGTTAATTCTTGTCAAAGAGCCTAAGACTCATATTCTAATCAATCTTTCTCATTTCACCTAATAAAAGTTCTTGATCTACCTCACATCTACTGTTCTACATATTAGACTTATTCCACTGTTCCTCACTGTCAAATTTGAAGTGACAAACAATATACTGTACCATTCTGTATTACATTTCCTTAGATGACTGTTAAAATACTGAAAGTATACAACAAACTGTACATTAATGTTCCTTCATTTTTAATCCTTCCATGTGACAACACATGCATGCAAAAAGGTAGAGTAAATCACCTACAGTCTTCCTAAGAGACTCACATCCCTGTAGCATTGCCAATCTGTTATTCTCTATGTCAATGCATATATACCAAAACTCACCCAAACACAGTACTTCTGCATGTGTATTGTAAACTGTTCTTACAAAATTCATACTAATATTCACTGCCTGCACTGCTCCTGGCATCTTTCTGTCCTGATGCACTCTCTCCCAATTTTCACTTTCTGCCCTCTTACACTCCTGCAGTGCACTTTAAGCTTGTGTGTGTGTGTTCTTACCTAATTGTTCTTACCTAACTGTATCTTTCATACTGTCCCGTGTCTTAAATCATATTCATCATACATCTCCTTAAATTTATGAATTGTTTTGGCACACATTATTTCGTTTGGCAGTGCATTCCACTGATCAATTGCCCTGTTTGGGAAACTAAATTTCCTTGCATCTTTATCACCTCTCTTTTTATGCAGTTTTTTGCAGTGTCCTCTTGCTGATGCTTCCCCGTAGGTGATATATTCCTTTATGTATATTTTCTCCTTCCCTGATATGCATTTATATAGCATAATCATGTCTCCTCTTTTCCTTCTCTCCTGTAGTGCTGGCAGATTTACTTTTTCTAGCCTTTCTTCATAACTTGAATCCCTTAAGCTTGGTACCCATCTTGTAGCAGCCCTTTGAACTCTTTCAATCTTATCTATGTGTTTCTTGAGATGGGGATTCCAGACTACTGATGCATACTCCAGGGTTGGTCTGATGAAGGATATTATAATCTTCCTCAGCATGTCTTCATTTATGTATGTAAATGCTATTCTCATATTTGCAAGCAGTGTATACATGTTCCGTATCTCCTCATTTATGTGGTCAGCCGGAGATAGTCTGCTGTTGATAATCACAACTAAGTCCTTCTCTCTTCCTGATATGTGCAGAGTTTTACTTCCTAGCTTATAATTCCAATCTGGTCTTTTCCTACTTTTACCAAACTTGATTACATGACACTTGTCCTCACTGAATTCCATTTGCCATTTATTACTCCACTCATGAAGTTTATTTAATTCATCTTGTAGTTCTTTACAAGAGTCTGTGTTAGTAATTCTCCTTTGTATTTTTGCATCATCCGCAAACATATTTAAAACGCTTTCCTTTCCTATATTACTAGCTATGTCATTTATGTACACTAAAAATATAATTGGTGTCAACACTGAGCCCTGTGGAACTCCGCTAGTCACTTTCCTCCATGATAAGTAGTTTCCTCTTAGTACTCTTCTCATTTCCCTTTTCCTGAGAAAATCTTGCATCCAACAGTACAGTCTGCCCCGGATTCCTCCTTGGTGGTACAGTTTCCATGAGAGTCATTGGTGCGGTACTCTGTCAAATTCTTTCTTGAAATCTAGATAGATACTGTCCACCCATCCTTCTCTTTTCTGTAGTGTTTCTGCAACTCTATTATAGTAGCTTAATAGATTAGTAACACAAGATTTTCCCTTTCTGAAACCAAATTGCCTTTCTGTTATCACACTGTGTTCTTCTAGATGGTTTACCCAAACTTTTCTTATCAACTTTTCCAATATCTTACTTACAACACTGGTTAGTGATACTGGCTGGTAGTTGAGTGGATTTTGTCAATTCCCTTTCTTAAATAAGGGGACAATGTTTGCCTTCTTCCAAATATCTGGTAGTTTGCCTTGACCCAACGATTCCTTAAATATTAAACATAATGGTCTACTTAACTCCTTTGCACATTCATGTTGCACCCAACATGAAATTTCGTCTGGACCATTTGCTTTTCCTTTGTCTAATTTATTTAACTCCTCCAGTATTTCATTTTCTGATATTTGTATATCTGATAGTATGTTTGGGCATGCATGTTCTGTATCATCCCACTCAAAATTATTTTCTTCTGTAAAAACTGATTGGAAATTTTTATTTAGTGCTTCACAAATATCTTTCTCTTATGTACAGAGGTTCCCTTCATCCGTAATGGATTGTATTTTGTCTTTTACTTTGGTTTTGCTTCGAATGTAGCTGTAAAATAGCTTCGGTTGATCTCTACTTTTGTTAATGATGTCCTCCTCGAACAGTTTTTGGACTTCTCTCCTTATTCTTGTGTATTAGTTTCTTGCCTGTTTATAATTGTTATATGCCCTCTCACTACTGTGTCTTCTGTATCTATTCCACAACAAGTCTCTTTTTTCTTTTGATTTTTTACATTCTTTCTTAAACCATTTCTTTATTGTCTTTCCTGCTTCTTTGTGCCGAGGGATGTAATTTTGGACTCGTATTTCATAAAGTTCACAGAACTTTCCATATGTAAACATTTAAATCTTGTCCTCTAAGCTCTTTTTCCCAATCTATTTCTAAGAAGTATTTCTTTAGGTCGTGGTAGTTACCCTTTTATAGTTAAGACTCTTTTTGTAGCTTTCATTACTATTAACTATATCATATGCAGTCCTGAAGTTGTAATTTAATACTGCGTGGTCACTTATCCCGAATGGAGTGTGTGTGTGTGTGTGTGTGTGTGTGTGAGAGAAAGAGAGAGAGAATAAATAATTAAATAAAAAACAAGACAGCAAACTGTATATAAAAATGTTAGTACAATACCATAAAGCT
>JAGKTI010001280.1:27284-53895 GCA_018397915.1 Birgus latro | reverse complement strand
GTGGGTGTGTGTGTGTGTGTGTGTGTGTGTGTGTGTGTGTGTGAGAGAAAGAGAGAGAGAATAAATAATTAAATAAAAAACAAGACAGCAAACTGTATATAAAAATGTTAGTACAATACCATAAAGCTCTTTACAGTCACACAATACTGCATTACCATAAGTTTCTCAAAAATATTCAAGAATGCAATAATCAATGGGCACTTACTTGCATCTGTGGACTCTTTTGATATCGATTCAACAGCTGATGTTTCAGCACCAGCTGCTGCTGCTGCCGCCTTGGGAACTTCAACAATTGATAATTCTTCAACAGGTACACCAGCAGCTGCAACCAGTGGTTCTAGTACCTTAGCAACAACTGGTTCCACCACTTCTGATGATTTAGTAAATGATTTTGCCACTTTTGGTGCTTCAGCAACCAATTCTGCTGTTTGCTGTGCTTCTGCAACTGGTCCAGATACTTTTGGTACTTCAACAGGTTTTGCTTTCAATACTTCAACTGGTTCTGCTCCCTTTGGTGTTTCAACAACTATTTCTGTTTTTCCCACTTCAGCAACTGGCTTTTCTTTTAGTGCTTCAGCAATTGGTTCTGCAGCTTTCAGTGATTCAGCAACTGGTTTTGGTGTTTTCGGTCCTTTAGTAACTGGTTCTGCAATTTCTGGTGCTTCAGCGATTGATTCTTCTGTTTGGAGGGTTTCAGCAACTGGTATTGCTTCTTTTGGTGCTCCAGCAAGTGATTCTGATGCCTTTGGTGTTTCAGCAATGGGTCCTGCTTTTGGTGCTTTGGCAATTGGTTTTGTTGCTTCTGATACTTCAGCAACTGGTTGGACTGTTTCTGGTGCTTTACCAAATGTTTTTGTTGTTTCTTGTGCCTCAGCAACTGGTTTTGTTGCTACTGGTGCTTCAGCAACTGGTTTTGTTGCTATTGGTGCCGCAGCAACTAGTTTTGTTGTTACTGGTGCTTCAGCAACTGGATTTGTTGCTACTGATGCTTCAGCAACTGGTTTTGTTGCCCCTGGTGCTTCAGCAACTGGTTTTGTTATTACTGGTGCTTCAGTGACTGGTTTTGTTGCTACTGGTGCTTCAGCAACTGATGTTGTTGTTACTGGTGCTTCAGCAACTGGTTTTGTTTTCACTGGTGCTTCAGCAATTGGTTTTGTTGCTACTGGTGCTTCAGCAATTGGTTTTGTTGCTACTGATGCTTCAGCAATTGGTTCTGTTGCTACTGGTGCGTCAGCAATTGCTTCTGCTGCTTTTGGTGCTTCAGTAACTGATTTTGTTGCTAGTGGTGCTCCAGCAACTGGCTTTGCCTTTGGTGCTCCAGCAACTAACTTTGCTGCTTCAGCAACTGGTTGTGTTGCTTTTGGTACTTCAGTAATTGGCTTTGCTGTTTCAGCAAGTGGTTTTGGTGCTTCAGAAACTGGTTCTGCTGGTTTTGGTACTTCAGCAACTGGCTTTGTTGCACTTGGTGCTTCAGCATCTGATTTTGTTGCTCTTGGTGCTTGAGCAACTGGTTTTGCTGCTTTTAACACTTCAGCAACTGGTTCTGCTGCTTCAGGGGCTTCAGCAACTGATTCTGGTTTTGCTGTTTCAGTTACTGGTTTTGCTGCTGCAGAAACTGGTTCTGCTGTTTCAGCAACTGGTTTTGCTGCCTGAAGTGTTTCATCAACTGGTTTTGTTGCCTGGGGTGTTTCAGCAGCTGGTTTTGATGCTCTGGGTGGTTCAGCAACTGGTTTTGCTGCTTTGGTTGGTTCAGCAACTGGTTTTGCTGCTTTGGTTGGTTCAGCAGCTGGTTTTGTTGCCTGGGGTATTTCAGCAACTGGTTTTGTTCCTTTGGGTGGTTCAGCAACTGGTTTTGCTGCTTTGGGTGGTTCAGCAGCTGGTTTTGCTGCCTGGAGTGTTTCAGCAACTGTTTTTGTTGCTTTGGGTGGTTCAACAACTGGTTTTGCTGCTTTGGGTGGTTCAACAACTGGTTTTGCTGCTCTGGGTGCTTCAGCAACTGGTTTTGGCATTTCAGCAACTGATTTTGCTGCTTTGGGTGCTGCATTTGTTGTTTCAGGCACCGGATCTGCTTGTTTTGATGCTTTACTTGCTGAGCTTTTCTTGGGTGGGTGATCTGACTCTGATGACGATGATGACTTTGTCACAGAAGCTTTAAGAAGATCTGGCTGTGTCTTGATAATGTCTGTCAAAGTAGAACCCTTCACTGCTGTCACACCAGCAGCAGCCTCAGATGCGTCCTTCTGCTGAGCAGCATGCTTTCCTGCAGAACTGGTTATGTTGATAGTTTTGGCATCCCATGAATCCTTCCACCCAGCTACTTTAGCAGCTGCACGTTTCACTTCTGGTGTAGGGATGCGTTTGTCCAAAACAGGCTTTGGTATTCTATTCTTCTTTTTCTTGCTCGAAGAGGGTATGCTGGTGTAGATACATCTGGTAAAAGTGGGGGCTGGAAGGCCATCATCTAGTATCTGTCTCAGCCCAGTTCTCCCAGCAGCAGCCAACATCCTCCAGTGCCGCTGTTAATAAAAATAAAATTAACACCATCAGTTTTAGGATAACTGAATATCCAACCAAAGAATGTGTAATTTACATTAACAAGAAAGACAGCACTCAGACGATGCATACCTCAGCACCTATATCAGACAACTCGGATCACCACCAAATTTTAATCAACTCTTCCTTGGCTTGACCCACATATCCACAAAATGTCATTGAAATCTATCACCAACTTTTTGGCTTATTTTGTGGACAAATAAAAAAAAGTCCTAAATTGACACTCAAACTCAAATCACCACCAAAATTTAATAAATTCTTCCTTGGCCCATGTCCCACATATCCACAAAACTTCAATGAACTCTATCAACTAGAAGGCACTCACGAGAGCACATGACTCCATCAATGCCACTGGCATTAACCCTGTATAAGCCATGTGGGGTCCAACACATTCCATCAAGTGGGGTAATTCAGGACATTTTTTATGCAATTTGTTGTTTTCCTCATCGTCGCTTTCGTTTCTGAAGGCTCCAGCATGCCTGCAAGTGCTGGCCTTGGTCACCTAATGGCAGCTCTCCACGTTGCTCGATCTCTTGCAGCTTCCCTATTTAGTCCCTTAAATTGAGCAGCAAGGAAAGCCGCCATTAGGTGACCAAGGCTGACGCATCCAAGCACGTTATAGCATTCAAAAACGAAAATGACAACGCCGAAAATGGCAAACTACATAAAAAAACGTCCTGAATTGTCTGTCAGGTAAAAAGTTCATGATGGCCAGGATAAGCAGAGTATTGGTAATTCTATTATTTTCAAGCAAACTTTCAGGCATACATGACATACTGATACCCTTGGAAAAGTACACGTAGTACTACTTTAGTTACAAAAAAAATAAACAAGTAAATAAAAAAATAAACTTCCAAGCAATGGGCCATTCCCAGACAAGCCTTTGAGGAAATCCCAAACTTAAAAATATGTAAGAAAATACTGTACAGTAAAAACCAGATACAATCTCATCTATCTATCTATCTATTGCCAGATGCCTCAATCCCGCACGGGGTGACCACAAACAAATCGCCTCCATGTCACTCTGTCCCCTGCCATTTCACTACCACGCTCCCAACTAACACCCCCCTCTCTCATATACCTCTCCACTCCATCCCTCCAGCTCATCCTCGGCCTCTTCCTCCCTCTCGCCCCCTCCACCTCACTCACATACACTCTCCTCGTCAGTCTTTCACTCTCCATCCTCTCCACATGCCCAAACCACCTTAACGTGTGTCTCCTAACGCTTCCCATCACGTCCTCAACCACACCACAACGCTCCTTCACTTCCTCATTTGTTAGTCTGTCTCTCCATGTGAGCACTGAACTGACCTTACAATACACAATACACAAAATACTCAAAATTTTCGTTGATACACAGGTATACGTGGCGAGTGATGAGAAGGGTGAGTGGTGAATTGAATGAACGTAAGGCAATGATTGATTATGTGTGTGTGGATGATAGGATGATAAGGTGTGTAATGGATGCAAGAGCATATAAAGGCTGGGGGAGTGGACTTTCTGACCACCACTTTCATGATGGTGAGAATCAAGATTCAGATGAAATGGAAGAATAGAAGAAGGGAAGGACAGGAGGATGTAGTTCATACAAGGAGGGTGGAAAGGTTACAAGAGGAGGGAAAAAAGGCAGAATATAAGAGAGAAGTGGAGGAATGATTGGGTAAACATGCATTGGAGCAGACGGGAGATGTCGAAGGTGTGTGCAAGATATTCACAGAAGAAATCTGTGCAGCATGTGGGGTGTTGTGTGGGATGAAAAGAAGACGAAAAGGGGTGCAGGGAACAGCACGGTGGACTGAAGAGGTGAGACAGGCTGTGGCACAAAAGAAGAAAGCATATAGTGAGTGGATGAAAAACAGGGGTGTGGAAGAAGTTGAGATGCGGAAGAAAGAGTTATATGTAGAGAGGAAGAGAGAGGTAAAAAGATTAGTATGAGAAAGAAGAGAGTGGATGAGGAATTTTGAAGGAATTTGAGTGTAAAGTGGCATGTAAGAAAGTGTTCTCGAAAGGGGTAAAAAGAGTTAAACAGGGTGTCAAAGAATTTAGTCAGGGGCTCAAGGATAAAAATGGTAGATTACTAGTAGAGAAGAGAGAAAAAGTGAGCAGATGGAGAGAACATTTTAAGAAATTCTTGAACATTGAGAATGAAAGTAATGCGAGTATAAGTGGCTGGGGAATGGCTAGGAGAAGGAGGGATGTGAGAAGAGAGGAAGAAATCAGTAGGATGGATGTTGTGGAAGCAATGAAGAAGTCAAAATGGGGAAAGCCCAAGGAATTGATGAAATGTGTGGTGAAATGCTGAAGTATAGGGGAAAGATAGTAGTAGAATGGATGTGGAAGATGTGCAGATTGGCCTGGGAGGAAGGTAGAGTCCCAGAGGATTGGAAGTCAGGTATAATTATTCCCCTGTATAAGGGAAAAGGAGAGAAAGAAGTGTGTGGTAATCATAGATGCCCGCATTTGTCTTCCTAGTGATATAAGAAATGTATATGGTAGGATACTTATTGACAGAGTTAGGGAAGTAACAGAGGAATTAGTTGGAGAAGAATAGGGAGGTTTTAGGAAGTGAAGAGGTTGTGTAGATCAGATATTCATTCTTAGCTCTTTAGTGGAAAAGTTTCTAGAGAAGGGAAAGAATGTGTATGCAGCCTTCATGGATTTGGAGAAAGCATATGACAGGGTGGATAGACAAGGATTGTGGAGAGTATTAAGAAAATATGGAGTAGATGGGAAGTTGTTGAAGGCCGTCAAGATTATGTATGAGGGTGGCGGCAGTGCATGTGGATGGTGAACTGTGTGAATTTTTCTATATGAAGGTTGGATTGAAACAGCGATGTGTCATGTCTCCATGGTTATTCAATCTGTATATGGATGGGGTTATAAAAGGGATACAAGGTAGGGCAGTGGATGTAGCAGCCCTAGTGAGAGAGGGCAGTGTTTGGAAACTTCCTGTACTGTTGTTTGCAGATGATACTGTGTTGCTAACCCCTCTGTGGCGGCCGTCGCTGAATGATGTTTTGCTGATAAATGGCCACAGACGCCATTTGAGCGCGGACTATAAAAATAGGTGAAAATTTTTGGGAAGTGAACGAACGTTCTGAACATCTTCAGAATGAACTACACTACACCCCCATACATCCCATCAAGCAGTTCAGAGCCTGCTGCTGTGATGAGTGGATTTTCGTTTTTTTAGCTCGGGGCCATGCTTAAACAAGCACAACTACACCCATTATTTCCACCAAGACAGAAAACATCATCTTTGTCCTCCCTTGCAAAACACACACAACCAACCTGTTTATGATTATGAATAAATACAGGCATAAACAAAGAAGACATTATAATAAGAGAAATTTTTTTTGTCTTGGTAGTAGTAGTAGTAGTAGTAGTTGCTCCCTACGCAGTCTGTCCGAACAGCCCCAAGTCCCTATGGAAGGCCAAGGCTGAGACAACACTCTCCCACAGAGCTCTCAAGGAGTGTACGCTGTGCTGCCGGCGCAGTCGACCATGCACAACACAGCCCTCCACAATGTACTCAACAGTAAGGGGTGCTGTGCCCCGAGAACCTTTTTGTCTTGGTATCTTTACCTACTGCATTTGCTCAGGTTTGCTGTACTAGTTTGGATCAATCAATGCAGTGTGACTCGTAGAAAACTGTGAAAACTTTTGGGAAGTGAACGAACATCTGGGACATGAGACTGACTTTCATATCACGATCTCACAGTCACACCTCATTTGTCACTTGTCAGTTCACCACCTGCTGCCATGATGAGTGGATATATAATTTTTTCACACGTGGCCATGCCTAAACACACATAGTTATACCCGTTATCTCAACCCAAACAGAAAATATCTTTCTCCTCCCTTGTGAAACACACACAACCACTGTTTATGATTGTTATACTACGTATTTGCGGGTCAGTTTCTCGCTCTCAAATACCCAGGGTACAGCGGGTCCCTATTCTAGACCGGGTCGGTAATTCTAAGGAAAGGACTGGACACAAAAACAAGGCAGTGACTGTTACACACATGTATTACAACTATCCTCCCAGAGACAATAATACATCAACAAATACACTAGATGCTGGGTTGGCCGGGGATGGATTAACAACTTAACACAAGGTTTTACTTGACTGGAAATCTGTCACTATACTGGCATGTAGAAAGTATGGTAATATTTACTCAGCACTTATGGCACATAAAATACACTTATGATTCAGGATACAGGAGTGAATTTACTACAATTTCCTAATCTCGTATAGCACTAGACGGCACTGATACATGAATTACGTAAACACCTGTGTCATACACACTCACCTGGCCGGAAGTCTATCTCGAACAGTCTGCCGCGCAGTGATCACTGAAGGGGGGACTGCAGTATTGTAGAGGGACATTTGGAGATGTCTAGACATACCATAACTAATGTGCCTGGTCACTGGGAGGCACGACTGGAATAATATCCTTTCCTTCCGTTAGTCACTATGGTGTTTCACTCGCGTGCCTGTACACTAGGGAGGGAGGGAGAGTTTTAATAGACAAGGGAATGGCACAATCGACATATTATTATTGTTCTGTTGGTCACTGTGGCATTTCGTTCACTGGGGGATGCACGGGACTCCACTCGGGATATAGATTAGGCCAAAGTTACTATTGGGCTCGTCCAATCTTACACTCTGGGTTCCTGGTCACTTTATCACTAGAATATAATATAAGGAATCACTCGCATGGTATAAACTAATGCACACATATATCTGGGTCTAGAAGGCACATACATAGGTAAAGTCCACTCATTTCTGGATCACTGGTGGGCTGCAGGATAATTCCTCCATCCGGAGGAGGGACAGAGTGACACGTCCCTAAGCAGGGCCCCACACGTAGTCGTGGGACTAAGGGCTCGGCCCGAAGAGAGCCAGGAGACGGGCCTGACGTCGAGTCTGGGAGAGACTCGGAGAGATCTCGCCCACAGGTAAGTCGCACCCTGGTGTTCGGGGCAACTCCCAGGGTGACTGAGGACCCAGGGTACTGGAACCCGGGGCGGCTGGACTGTGGCAACAGCTGGAGGGCGGTGTCGCTGTCAGGGTCATCACACGGGGACCTCGGGCCGGGGGAGTAGTGGACAGGGCCCGACGTCAGCTGCTGGGTCTGCTGGGGCTCCGCTTCGGCTGCTGTTCACACTGGTGGAGTTGCAGGGAACCAAGGCCTCAGGTGAGGCCTTGCCACAGCTTGGGGGAAGGATTCTCTCTGGCTGCAGGATTTCCTGTGGGAGAGAAGCAGACTGTGGCCTGCTCTATCTCCGGCCTGACGTGACTAGTGGCCGACATCGTAGTGGCACAGGGGACTGCAGCTCCGGGGCAGCTAGTGGCCTGCTCTACCTCTGGCCTGACGTGACTAGTGGCCGACATCGTAGTGGCACAGGGGGTTGTAGCTCTGGTGCAGCTAATGGCCCGTACCATGCAGCTAAGAGGACTAGTAGCAGAGGGACGGACTATGGCCGATCCTGCCTCATACCCAATACGGCTTGTGGCTGGTACTGCGGCGCTACTCTGGGGGGAACGGCTACAGGAGTCAGACGACTTATGGCCAGTCCTATCCTGCAGCGGGGATGCAACTGGGGAACGGACTATGGCCGGTTCTGCACCGTACCCGGTATGACAATGGCCAATACCGCGGCGTTGCGTGGAGTTGTAAACTCCACCCCTTACCTGGAGAGTGGAATTCTGGCCAGAGACTAGGCGCCGGCAACTGATACCATTCTGAGGCATCGGCTGGGAGTAATAGGGGCACTGGGGAGGGATACAGGTGCGCCGTTCCTGCTCCGAGCCGCTCAGTGTCAGCCGTGGACCCCCGGTAGTACTGGGGGGGTTGGGGGTGTTGGTGTCATCCGCATCGGCCGTCGCGTCGTCTGCGGCCTTAACCCCTAACTCCTGTATTTCACCACCCTCCCCTGTAACAAAGTCACAACCCTGTGACCGGAGGTGGTATAGGTTAGTGTTGGCCATTTGGTGGATAGGTTTGAGGTGATATAGGAAGGTAGTCCAATGGTTGGTTGGTATATTGGCCTGCAGGTGGTGGGAGTAGGTGACACGAAGAGTGGAAGAGTGGTTTGCTTGCTGGAGGAGTCGAAGCAAATGGTGTGTGCTCCGGATGCGTTGGTGTCGCCCGAAGGTGGGATCCAAGTGATTCTCGTGATGCACATGGTGGTGGTGGTGGTGGTGGTGGTTTGGAGGCGAATGCTGGCTAAGGGTAGTCCGGCACGGTTTATATTGCCGGTGGAGTGTGGGGGTGGTGTTCCCTTGGGAGTGCAGTGGGGCGGGTTTTTCCATGTGAGGTGAGGAGTAGGGAGGGTTATTGGGGTGGTGTTGGGGGGTGGGGTGGGCAGCTAGCTGCTAGAGGGTGAAGGGGTAGGTGTAGGTGTAGCAGTGTAGCGGGCTGGTGGGCGTGAGATACGACCAGAACGGGTAGTGGTGGCGGTTAGCCGCGGAGTGGGCAGCGACGGGGAGTGGGATGAGGGAGTGGGGGCGGGCGGAGAGTGAGGTGGTGTGGTGTGGTTGGTTGTCATGGTTGGTGGGGCGGGGGCTAGGCTGGGCATGGAGTGCGGGATGGCAGGGTGGTTGGTGTGGAATTTCCTACGAGTGAGGGCTGACCACATGGTGTGGGCAGCGTGGCGGTTGCGGGGGAACATGGTGGTGGGGTGAGTGTAGTGCGTGGGAGTGGTGCAGGAGTTTTGGGCGGCAAGGAGGCGGTGGAGACCGGTGGGGATGGGGATGGGGAGAAATAATAGAGAAAAGGCTCCTCGTTGGGAGTTGGAGGTGCTGGGTTGACTCGGGTGGTCGGGGAGGGAGCGGTGGGGGTGGGGGAGTCCCGGGCAGGGCAGACGTGGCGATTCCTGTAAGTGCGGGAGGCTCCATTGCAGTCGATGACGACTTGGAAGGGGTTGGGGATTAGTGATGGTACAGGGTCCCATGAAACGAGGGGCAATTTTATTGTGGGTGGGGAGGTGTGCAACGAAAACCTCACCGCCTGGTCTGTAAGGGTTAGCAGGCGATGAATCGGTTTGGGTGTCTTGGTGAGCGTGCAGGTATTGCAACCGGCGCTTCAAGTGGTGCAGGGGGTCAGTGGTTGCAGAGTGAGTGGGGGGTTGAAGGTGCTGTCGGAGAGGGAGGAGGAGGGGTGCCTCTCCAAAAACTCACTCGTGGGAAGTGATGCCGTCATCACGGGGGCAAGTGTTAATTCCCCACTGGACGATTTTGACGTGCGCAGGCCACTCTTGATCTTGGGTATCTTGGATGCGGGTCCTGATTTGGTTTAGCAGGATCCGATGGCTCCTTTTGCATACCCCATTTCCTTGGCGCCAGTAGGCGGAAGAGTGGGAAATGGAGAATCCGAATAGGGTGGATAGCTCCTTCCAAATTTGCCCCGTGAACTCTGGGGCGTTATCAGAGTGAATGGCCTGGGGAACGCCAAAGTAGGGGAAGACGTGGCGCATGAGGGCGTCGGCTATGGCGACAGCAGTGTGCTCCTTAGCTGGACAAGCGATCAGGAACTTGGAATAGACGTCAACGAATATAATGATGTATATGTAGTCGGATCAAGGTTGCAGGGGTCCGACAACGTCGACAGACAATAACTGCCAAGGTTTGTGGGCGGAGATCTTGCCGGCAGGACCCACAGAACGGGTGATGTCCTTTCCTAGGCAGCACGCTCGACACGCCTGAGTGACACACTGGGTGAGAGTAGTGGGGTTGGGGGCCCAGTAGAGGTCGTTGAAGATCTGTATTAATCTTTTCGTACCCAAGTGGATCCCACTGTCCAAGTGGAGGTGGGTGAGGACGACTATGGCGGAGTCCGGATCCAGGACGATGTGGCCCGATGGCGTAAAGAGTTGGTCCCCTTGCAGGTGGAGTTTTGAAAATAGGTGCTGGGGAATCCAGGGGGGCCGGTCTTGATTCTGCCAATGTCGGATCAGCTCGGACTGAGGGAGTAGTGATCGTACCGGTAAACGGGAGAGGGCGTCGGCGCTGGTATGCAATTTCCCGGGCCGGTAGGCAATCTCATAGTCAAACTCCTCAAGCGCTTCGCGCCAGCAGAGGAGCTGGGCGTTCTGAGTGGCCGATTGCTGGAGCCACTGAAGGGATTGGTGGTCTGTGGTCACAGTGACCCTGGTGGCAGATAGGTAGGCCCTGAAGTAGTCGAGGGCCCAGACGATACCCAGACACTCGCGCTTGGTAGCGGCATAATTTCGTTCGGCCGGGTTTAGGGTGCAACAGGCGCAAGTGATGATGTGCTTCCTGAACCTGTGACAGGACGGCGCCTATGGCTACCAGCAAGACATCGGTGTATAATCTGAAGGGGAGGTCGTAGTTCGAGAAAACAACGATGGGGGCGGAAACAAGTTTTTCTTTTAAGGTGTCACACCCTGCTATTCAGTTGTCGCTCCAGACGAATGGTTTGCCTTTCTTAGTGATGTCGTGAAGTGGATTCACAAGGTCGGTGAACCCTTTGATGAACCGCCGGTAATACGATGCGAGCCCCAAGAAGGCGCGGACTTGGTGGACGTCCTGTGGAAGGGGCTGGTTGGTGATGGCTCTCAGCTTGGGGTCCAGGGAGATGCCTTTTCCAGAGACAATGTGTCCTAGGAAAGCGACAAAGCGGGCAGCTAGGACACACTTAGTGGGCTTGAGTTTCAACCCGGCCTGGCGTATTCGTTGGAACACCTGTCGAAGGCCGTGTAGGTGATCAACCCACATTTTACTGAAAACAATAACGTTGTCGAGGTACACCAGGCAGACTTCCCAGGTTAGGGGCGTTGCATGGCCCGAAGGGAAGAACATTACACTGGTAATGTTTCCCTTTACTTGTGGAAAAGGCCATTTTCCCTTGATCTCAGGGGTGGACGGGGACCTGCCAGTATCCTGACTGTAGGTCCAGCATGGAGAACCAGGTGGAGCTGTGTAGGGAGTCTAGGGAGTCGTCTATGCAGGGGAAAGGAGTGGCATCCTTGGTGGTTACATTGTTCAGGCGGCGGTAATCGATGCAGAATCGCTGAGTGCCGTCTTTTTTCCGAACCAGGACAACGGGGGAAGACCAGGGGCTGGTAGAGGGCGTGATGATGCCGGCGTCCAGCATTTCGCGGACTTGACTGTCCTCTTCGGCCCGTTGGTGTGGGTTCTTCTGGCGGGAGGGTTGCCGAACAGGGGGCCCGGTGGTGTGAATTTCATGGGCCAAGTATGTTGTATGTCCCAAATCAGCGGGCCCAGTAGAAAAAAGGTCTTGATATTAAAGTAGTAGATGGTGCAGCGTCTCGGCTTGATGGGGGAACAGGTGGTCGGGTAAAGGATCACTGACAATTTATTTATTTTTTTGTTAAAAAGGAAAAAGTGCAACGTTGCGTCACTGCAACACCTACGTGTGACTAGTATCAGCTGCTTAAATTTATGCAACATCCTCGTTCGACTGCACGCCACAGGATGGGTCTAGGAAACTGAAATTTGCACTGCCAGGTGCATCGGAACTTCCTCTTCAATATGGCAAGGGGAAAAAATCAATTTTCAAAACTTCGGAAAATGGCCCCGGTGTCGGCCTGGGGTGCATGTAAAATTCCAGACCTATGGCCACGGACAGGTTAAGGGAAGGCGAAGAGAAGCCGAAAGGCTTTGTGGATGAGTTTGGGTGAGTGTGTATGAAACGGAATCAAAAGGTGAATGTAGGGAAGAGTAAAGTTAAGGTCTTTGAGAGAAGTGAAGTCAGTGAATGTACAGTGAGGTTGGATGAGGAGGAAATGGAAAATGTGAGTGCGTTTAAGTAACTGGATAGTGTGATGACTAAGGATGGAAGTTTAGCGGGTGAAGTGCTTGAAAGACTACAGCAAGGAAGAAAGGTTGCTGGTTCCTTGAAAGCAGTGATAAGAAACAGAGAAGTGAGCATGAAAGTGAAAAAGTTACTACAGTGAACTAATGATAATCCGGCATCCAATGGTTCGGAATTTTCACCCCAGGGTCATTTTTAGCTATTATGAGTACGAAATCGAGAAAAATAGGGAAACAAATCGAAAAATATTGAAAAACAGCTGAAGGCGGTGTGCCAAAATATCCAATTCTGCACCTCAAACAGCCTACATCTGCACTACACTTCAGAGGTATGTAGGGAAAACTACCATTTTTAATTATTATAATTTGTTATTATTTTTTGGGGTGTGTTTAACATTTTCAGGTACCTGTCTGATAGTCTGGAAAATCTGATAATCTGGAAGGTCCATGGACTACTGCATTCTGGATTAACCCATCCAGTCCCGGCCAGTTTTTTTAACCATCCTACCCCCAGATCCCGACCGATTTTCGGCTTTTTGTTTTTTGGCTGAAACCTTCGCTTTTGGTGAGAAACATCGAAAATTCATAGAGAAATTGCATTTCTGAGGTAAAAAAATGTTGATACAGGTGTCACTCAACCTTACATTTTCCTTCTTTTTCAGGGTACCTGGCTAAAAAAAACGAACTATGGAAGGGTTAACTAATTCAAGCCACTTTAAATTACGTATTTATTTCATTTATTTGGTACGAATTATGTGTAGTACAAGTCTATATTGGTTTTCACACAATAATATAGGTATTTATAAGGACTGTTCACTCACCCAAAACCCCAGTATTTGCCACCTTCCTTTACGACATTACCACCTCATCAATTCTGTTTGTTTCTACCTCTAGCTTCTTTGTTTCTTTGTCCTGCACCTCAGGAATAATTTTCACCGTGAATTTTGTCATTGGAGAGACCGTGGGGCAACATACCTTTACTGGCTAGGTTAATGCTAACAGGTGAATTGCCCAGTGTGGGGGGGAGGGGGGAAGGGGGGGTTAGATGGGGCCATGCAGTATCCCCGCTTGACAGCAGGTAGAGGAAGGTCTCCCACATATGCCTACCAAAAATCACCCGCGAATGTTGAAAAATGTGCACACAGTGGGCCTTGCAATTGCATAACATACGATGCACGTCATTGGGTCTGTCCGCAGAAAAAAGTAGCGACGTGCATCGTACGTCGGTGGGACTCGGCGGGTTAAAAAGACATACTTTACATAACAATATTGTGATACCAACTCTAATGCATGGAAGTGAAGCTTGGACCTTGTTAAAGGACGTAAATCACATGGAGAGACAGACTGACAAATAATGAAGTGGAAGAGCATTGTGGTTTGGATGTGGATGTGATAGGATGCGTTAGGAGAAACACCCTGAGGTGGTTTGGCCATGTGGAGAGGATGAAGAGTGAGAGACTGATGAGGAGAGTGTATGTGAGTGAGGTGAAGGGGGGAGAGGGGGGGCAGGCCAAGGATGAGATGAAGGGATGGAGTGGAGAGGTATACTGTATGAGAGAAGGGGCTGTGGGCTGGAAGCAGGGCAGTGAAATGACGGGGGACAGGGCCACATGGAGGCGATTTGTGGCCACCCCGTACGGCATTGGGGCATCTGGTGATGGATGGATTACTTTTATTAGTGACAGGGATCTTATACTGATGTATTAAGCCCATTTACCCAGAAAAAAAGAAAATCCAAAATCAGCCAGCACAGAGGGGTATCACTTTTTTTTCCCTTCCCCCCAGCCTGGTACAGGTTAACAGTGTCTAGCAATCCGGCTGCCATGGTTGGTCAGTACAGTGTAACTTGGTGGTATTTGGTGTCACCTGGTTTGGCTTACGCTAAGTCGTCCTCTTTAGTCACCTGCCTCAACTATCCCTAGTGTCGCTATTTTTATTTTTGCGTTTTGTGGCCACATCATCTTGCACATCCACCCAGCAACCAAATTATTCACTCTTCTCTCTGCTTAACATGTCACCCATGTCATCCAAATATTCACCAGTCCTTCTGCAAACCACATAATATGATGTAAAGGATAAAACCCAAACAATTAATTTCTGTACCTTACCATACTGTCCATCCAAGTCATATACGGAGCAATACAGTGACTACAGGAACTAAACACAAGAAGGCAGGAACCAAACATTTTCAACTACTCAGGCTACCTAACTTGGTATTTCAAGATCAATTACAAACCAAAATGATTACAAATTCGTGCAGCGGTTGAGTGAAAGTGAAGGGCATGACTATGAGTGAGGTGGGGGAATGAACTAAAGATTACATGTATGAAGGTGGAAGCAAGACTGACAGGAGAGCAGACTGGAAGAAGGTGTGCAAACGAGTCAGGTTATTGAAAGGTCGCATGAAGGTCCTTCTGACAAGGTGGGGACAGATGCCATGAGGCGCTTAACCGCCGTGCTTATCTCTGTAACATAGATATTTGAGTGTTTGGCCAGTTACTTCTCCTAGGTGTGACCCTACGTACTCATTTTATACCAACCAGCTCACAAACGGTGGACGGACACCTGAGTCAAGTGACGTCAGCTGCTCGCACCAGGATTTGAATTCTAGCGTTAACAGGCCGGCAGCCTCGCAGTTAGTGATGCTAGCCACTCAGCCACCATGGCGGTCACCTTTTGACAAAGGCATCCTAGATTCATTAACCAAAACAATTATCCAGGTGGAAATTATGCACATAACATTTGTCATGTGGTGTGTGTGTGTGTGTGTGTGTGTGTGTGTGTGTGTGTGTGTGTGTGTGTGTGTCGGGATGTGAGAGTAGTAATTAGATTTGGCAAGGCATGAGGTGTACTGCTAATTCTCTCATCCCCCTCCAATTTCATTCCCTCCTCTCCCCTTTCTCTACCCTATCACCTCACCACCTTGCCATACAACTTATCAGTGTCACCTGTCCTCCCCAATCCCTCTCCCTACATGGGCTGTCAACTAGAAGGCTCAGGATTAAATACACGGAGGGTCATTATGGCACATAATTAATTCTTGCTAATGTCCAATCTTCCCCTAAAATGCGAGACCCAACAATCGAATTAACATCCAGGACAGCAGGCAAAAGGGAGAAGCAAAGTTTTTCCAAGAGCCTAACCAACCCTGGAATAGAACTCAAGTTTTTCTAGTTACGAGTTAGTTACATGTGCTAACCTCTACCAGATCAACACAGAATTCACATGTTTGCTAGGCCAATACTGAACACCTTGATAAAAAAAAAAAAAATCCTTAGAGGCACCTTAATCTCTTCACTCCGATATCGTATTTTCCAATTTAAATAAACTTACACCAGACGAATTTCTTCCACAATTTTATTCAGTTGCTGTTGTGAAGAAACCAAGTCCACGTCTAAATCTCAAAGTTCTTAAAGTTTCACATCGTCTGGATTATCAAGAATAACGATAAAGAAGTTGCCGTATTAAAGGGGCTAGGTGATGACTCCTAAGCAAAACTTTTCTAGTCAATAATTGCTCAATCTCTCTCTCTCTCTCCTACTACTACTACTGCCTTGGTGTTCATTTTCTCCTCTTGTTTATATACTCGTATTCCCGTTCTCATTTTCCATCCCTTACATTACTATAGGAGTGGAAGAGGAAGAGTGATCTAGCTGTATCTGGAAGGGAAAGATTGGGATAGTTCGAACAGTTTCTCTCTCTCTCTCTCTCTCTCTCACACACACACACACACACTATAAGACAACCAGACATTTTTCCAGCTGAGCATAATTTATAACTAATGGAATTACAATTGCTTCCAATTCACAGCAACCAAGAAACACGAGTTCACTCAAATAACGACTTTTGCATTTTATTCATGCTATCACACAACTTTATGCAACTTAAGCTGCTGTCACACTGGGACAAAAGTGGCTAACATGTGAGCCAGTTTTGCGATTCACTAGCCAAACTGACTCACGGTGAGCAAGATTTCGCTTGCCAGGCGAAATGGATAACAATTTTCGCTCACAGCTTGTTGGTGGGATTGGGACTCAAATGAGCCTATGTTAATTTTGTAATCGGTGAGAAAACATTCTGTTATTCATGGAAGGAAACTTAAACAAAATTTGTTAAGTAAACAGAATTTAATTCTTGTGGTTTTTATTCATTTTTATTTTTCTCTTGTTACCTGAAATAAATATTCGGACACTCGGGTGACCAGCCGCGGAGGCCGTCTGCTTTGTCTCCAAACAAGAGATAGAAATCAGATTTCGATATGGATCCTGCAGTAAGGAAAACTCTAGTAGACTGCTTTGTGGCTCAGGTGTTGCTAAAGTACGTGAAGCGGTTACAGAAACTGAGGAAAAGGGAGTGGGTACTCCTTGGTGGTTTGTTTACAAATGCCTACAGGGCGCCAAGGCAGACGACACTGTTAGCAGTTTCGACTCACAAGAACATACGAGTGTGACAGACACTCGACTCTGCTAGCCGTTTTGCCTCACAAAGCTGCTTGCATGTAAGCCACTTTTGGTCTAGTGTGACGCTGCCTTTAGGAGAGTCCCCAGGTAAAGACGATAATGACAGCTATATTTTACCCCCCCCCCCCCAACTTCGAATTCTCTATTCAGCTGAATACCAACGTCTGGTTGTAGCAAGAATTAAATAAGTAATTTGTTATGCCACGTATTTAAGGGCCGACTACTCGTCCCTTGTACATGTAGGCAAGAGGTGAACTTATTACCTGTCGTGTTTCTGAGTGGCCAATTTCTCGTCCCGTCAAATACACAGACTCACAGCGGGTTCTTATTCAAGACCAGGTCGACATTTCTAAGGAAAGGACTGGGCACAAAAACAAGGCAGTGAACTGTTGCACACATGTATTACAAAATCTTCACAGAGTCAAGTATTACAACACTAGATACAATCGATACTGGGTTGGCCAGAGTTGGGTTAGTACACGGTTTTACTGAATTACAATCTGTCTCTATACCGGCTTAGGGAAAGTATGGTAGAATACACCCAGTATTTATGGTACTTCTATTACACTTATACTTTGGACACAGAAATACACTGGTTACAATTTCCCAATATAGTATAGAACTGGACGGCACTAATACAAGGGTCCAATTACATTAACACTATGTCAATAGATACAAATCTGGTTGGCGGTCTATCACGGAGGGAGCCGGCTGCGCTGTCATGCACTGAGAGGGGGGACTGCAGTATCTTAGAGGAACACTCGGAGATGGATAGACACATGGTGACTAACGTGCCTGTACACTGGGGAGGGGGAGAATTGATAAACAAGGGGAGGCACGATCACTTTGTAGGTGTTGTTTCCAAAAGACATGGTGTGAGTAGCTTCAAAAACACTGGCGTGCCCTTACAGTGGGGAGGGAGAGAGTTTATAATCAAGGGGACAGCACGATTGATACAATATAGTTTTCCTGTTTGGTCACCACGGTGTTTCATTCACTGGGGGGGAGTGAGTGACATTACACAATCAGGGGCACATGGGACTCTGTTCATGATATACCATAGACCAGGATCACTAGTGGGCTCGTCCAGTCTTATACTCTGGCCTTTTCTGGTCACTTAATCACAAGAACACACTGTAAGGAATCACTCATATTACACATACGACCGTATGCATATATCTGGGTCTAAGAGGTGAACACTAGTAAAGTCCGTCTTCTTCACTATCACTGGTGGGCCAAAGATTGATCCCTCCGTCAGGAGGGTGGACAGAGAGACATGTCTTCACAGGACCCCACACGTAATTGCGGGGCTAGGGACTCGGTCCGAAGAAAGCCAGGAGGCGGGCCTGACGCCAGGTCTGGGACGGGCCCGGAGAGGTCCCACCAGCAGGTAAGTCGCGCCCTGGTGTTCGGGGAGGCTCCCGGGATGGCTGGACTGTAGCAATGGCTGGAGGGTGGTGTCGCCATCAGGGCTCACACTGGAGGAGCTGAAGGGAACTAAGGTCTCAGGTATGGCCTCGCCAAGGCTCTGGGAAAGGGTCCTCCCCAGTTACTCCCTCTGCAGGGGAAGGGCTAGCGCAAGACACAGCTCGCTCTATCCTGTCTCCATGAGGGGAGTGGGAGGCTCCTGTAGGAGAAGAGTGGACTATGGCCTGCTCTGCCTCTGGCTCAACATGGCTAGTGGCCAACGTCATGGTCCTACAGGGGACTATAACTCTGGTACAGCTAGTGGCCTGTACTGTAGAGCAGGGAGCACTAGTAGCAGAGGGACGGACGATGGCTGGTCCTGCCTCGTACCCAGCACGGCTTGTGGCCAGTGCTGTGGCGCTACTCTGTGGGGAACAACTGCAGGTAGTGGACGACTGGTGGCCGGTCCTGCCCGACCGACATGGCTTGTGGCCCATGTCATGGCCCTGCAGCGGGGATGCAACTGGGGAACGGACTATGGCTGGTTCTGCCCCTTTCCCAGTATGGACTATGGTCGATACCGCAGCGTTACATGGAGTTGTCGAAACAACTCCACCCCTTACCTGGCAAGTAGATTTCCGGCTGGAGACTAGGCGGCGGCAACTGCTACCTTCCCGGGATGTCGGTTGGGAGTAAGAGGGGCGTCAGAGAGGGATACAGGTGTGCTGTTCCTGTCCAGGGGCCGTACTTATGAAAACTACATCATAGTTAGGTGAAAGTCATAAATGTGAGACTTAAGGAGCACTTAATCATAACTAAGTCGAGACATTGTTAGGTCAAAATCATAAGCTGCTGAGATAGCAGTTTGCGCTGTGTAGCACTTGGGAGTTTTGAAAATTGAAGAAAAATCATAGAAAACAGGATAGAAAAGATGCAACAAAAAATCTGAAATTACTACGATATTTTCTTAAACATTTTCAGGGAAAAGTTAACAGATTAATGTCAAGTTTGAGGAATTATTAATTTACCACTTTGTTTTGTGGACGAGGACATCTTGCCTCACCACACTGTCCTGTAAACAAAGAACACCACGGCCATTGCAGAATGGAGAACTCAGAAATAAGATCAAGAAAACAAAACTGGCCTCCCGATGCCACATACCAGTTGGCATAGTTATATCTAGAGCATATGCAAGTGCTAAAGGGAGACTTCTCAGCTGCAGGGTGCTCATTCAAAGCCAAACAAGAGGCTTGGGAAAAGATTGCTGACATCCTCAATGACTGCTTCCCTTCCTGTCAGAGAGGTGTTAAAGAGTGCCAGAAAAGATGGCATACCATCCAGTCCGATGCCCAAACAAGAATTAGCTGGTATAATGAAGCAATGACTGGAACAGGTAAGGAATATTAAATTTTGTAATGCACACACTGAATGTATCCCTTGCAAGTGGCATGCAGGTGGAACCATACCCATTTCAAAGATTCTGTTGAGTGTACTCTCACGCAAGATGCGGACATCATGCACTGATCCCGGCCGCCTTGCAACAATGTCAATAACTTTATACACGGCATCAAACACTATCTGCACATTGATGCTGTGGTATCTTTTCCTGTTAACATATTCTGCCTCAAACTCATTTGGTGCAACAATCCTAATATGTGTTCCATCTATAACACCAGTCACACCTGGAAATCCGGCAATTGACAAAAAATCTGCTTTGTCCCTGTTTATTGCTTGTTCAGTGAGGGGGAATTTGATAAACTGTCTCAGTATATCATTGTCTGAAAGTGCCTCAAGTGTTTCGGTGATGACCCTGCTTACAGCTTGTTGTGAAGGCCCCAAATCATCACCACTACAAAGTTGCATTTTTCCAGTTGCAAGGTAACACAGTGTTATAATAACTTTTATTTCTGGTGTTAGAGCCTTGCTTCTTGCCGTGGGTCTTCTTAGGGTCTCCCACACCAAATCAGTCACAAAAATTATGCCTGCACAGTACAGATTATATCTCTTTACCAGTTCTGCATCACTTAACTGATTAAGCACATCTTTCCGTTCACGAAAACGTCTTGGTTGGCGGTGGCGAATTTGTTGTTGTGGTGGTGCGGCGGCCATATTTACTGTTATGATCGAGTCATAAACCGCGTCCGAAGCGCTATACCAACTCGGGAGGTATCTTAAGCTATGACTCAGTTTAGGTCGAACATAAGAACTTATGATTCACTCTTGTGAATTTAGGACAGACTTTCGCCTTATGACTCAGTCTTAGTGTTTCATAAGTACGGGCCCAGGGCCGCTCAGAGTCAGTGGCGGACCCCCGGTGGTCCTTGGGGGGCTGGGGGGGCTGATGTCGTCTGCACCGGCGTCCAGGTGGTGTGCAGCCCTTACCCCTAACTCCTGTATTTCATAATTAAAATCATCATCTGACTGAGGGGACTAAACCTTTACTTACTCTGCACAAGTGTTACCGTATTACTCATTACTCGCCATTCCTCCAAGTGGCACCTCATCCCAACATTTATCCGTAGTTTCGCAGGCTATGGTCATTTCGTTGCATCTCTTTCTCAGCGATTACTTCCCAGTTGCATTTAATATCATTTATTATAACAATATATTATGACAAAGAGGTGTTTGAGCTGGACGGAGAGCAACCTGATAGCGGAGAACAGGGTGACATGGAAGCGAATCATTGTGGTCACACCTCCCCCCCTCCAGGATTAAGACTATAGTGTTATGGTACTGATGCCAACTATGTCGAAATTCAAGACGTATATGACATGCAAAAGAGTACAGTATAAAGAAGCATGCTGCAAAATTAATCACTACCCTGATGAAGAAGAGTTTCCTTGGTCAATAAGAATATGGCTCCTTAGTGCCACTCCCCCACTTCCTTCACTCTTTGCACTCTTCTTCCTTTGTTTCCAGATGTTCATCCTCACATGTTCTTCCCTTCTCCAAAAACTCTGCACTTTTACAATTCTTCTCGTACATGCTCTCCAGGGCCCAGATACTCAAATGTCGTCATAAGTTATGACATGGTGACTCTCGTAACGAACTTATGATGTCATATCTTATGATATGCCTACGACATCGTAAGTCTCTGATACTAAAAAAAAATTTATGATGTCGTAGGCTAGTCATAAGGCGATTCCCGAAAAGCTCGCTAGAGGGCCACAGGGCACCAGCCGAATGACTCTCCGCCAATAGCAACCGGTGTTTCTTGACGTAAGAGCCAATAAGAACTGAGAAACACAGGAAAACAACAGCTGATAGAAGATAAACACAGAGTGGCTTGGCTGAGAAGTTGATCAGCGTAGTAGGTGCTTCAGTGGCGAATATTGCGAACAGAAAATAGTTATGGAAGGTCTTCCCGCAAAGAAGCAATATGTAGTAATACAGTAGTTTATTTTTGTTGTCTGCCTGACTGGGCAGACCTGCCAATCACAGCAAAAGCTCCTGTGGGGTTGTTTCATGGGCACAGAAGCGGTATTTTACACTTGGAGATTAGGTTACGTTAGGTTATGGCTCGGTTATCTTCATTAGTAAAATGAAATTAATTACTAATATATGTCCCATTGAAGAGAAATGGTTTAGAATTGTCTAAAATATCGAAGAAATGATCAAAATCTCCAAATTCACGTGATGAGAACCACAGAAAATTGACCGATTTTGGGTGGTTTGAGTATGGTTTGTTAAGGTTTTATAATCCTACCTTGGTACCAATAAATGATGAATAACACCCAGTAAAAAGGTGTCTCCAAACTGACCAGCCTGGAAGCGATCTCTCAGAGGACAGTTGGCCCAGATGAAAGAATCATGTGTACTCCCTGGATACTTGGCTGAGTAACTGGTGATGAGGTTGCTGCTGTTGCACACTACCTGTATGTTCAGTGAATGGTACTGCTTCCGATTGAGGAAAATATGCTCCATTTCATCTGGTGCTTTGATAGGTCTAAGTTCATCACAGAGTCTTATTCTTTGCGTGGGAATCTATACACTCTTAGAAGGTGTTCATCACTAACGTGGAGTGGGTCAAGTGGGTCCCTGTACCTTCTTTCTTGACGTAATTGGCGATCATGTATGTATGCAGCCACTAATTCCGTCCTGCTAATCACTACGAGTAGGCAGCCTACGCCCGACAAGAGCTCACTCAGCTATCCTTTGATCACAGGGAATTCACTGTTTGTACGAGTATAAATGGTGCTGAAAGACTGTTGCTGCTAAATAATATCATATGATCCACAATGTCAAAGTAGATGAACTCACTTTGAGGCACAATAGTGTTTTTAGAGAGAAGAAGACTTCCATACGAGTCACGCTATAGATGTTTATCCACGCTCTTTCCGGGTTATGTTTCGCTACGACACCCTCCGAGGGTGTCATAAGATATGACGGTATGTTATGATATGTGACGTCACAAGATGGCGTCGGAAATGTTTTGAGTATCGACGGAGGTGGCAGTTATGACATCCACGGGCGAGATATGACTGTCATAGCGAGATACAACAGTCGTAAGTGTTTTGAGTATCCGGCCCCAGTTCTCACGCTCCTGCCTTCCCTTTCTGTCTGTCCGTCTCCTCTTCCATCCTTTATTTTTCTTCCATTTCACCCTCGCCCAAGTTTCCTCTTAACTTATTTCACATCTCTACCTGCCTTCCTTTCATATCTCTCTCTCATACCTTTCTTCACTCCTTTTTCACCCTCGCCCGTTTCCTCTTAAATACCGGTATACTCCCATCCCTGCACTCCTTCCCTTCCACCTCTTTCTCTCACTTTCCTGTAACTCTTGTTTATTTCTTTTTTACATTTTCACCCATACCATCCTCCCCTTTTAACACTCTCTTCTTCGATGTACCTAGCCCTGAACCCCTTCAGTCAAACGAAAATTCCATATAATCTATGTAGCTCTGCAGCCAATTTCATTCAGCTGACAGCCCCAGGGTAGTGAGTTAATGAAGGCTATAATTATCTAGTCTCCAATTCGAAGTGTCCAAGCTGAATACAATCATCTGGAAATATCAAGAATACAATATAAAAGCACGTTACTGGATTGAAAGGGTTACTTCCTTCACTCCTAGGGCTTTTTTTTTTTTTCAAATAAATATTGTTCATCCATCCATCCATCATCTAATCCAATGTCGCCCCATGAGGAGCGTAGGAACCCGGGGATAGGAAAGTTGGTCCTGACATTTAAGATAAAAGTGACCAGCGTCACTCATCCCTGAGTGGCATTACATGAGCAATAACCCCAACCACCCCTTAGTTATATATAAACCTACACAGGCTCAGTCCGATTAGAGCACCTTTGTGCCATAATTTGGTTATATGGTTACCACCCTGCATAGTAAATGGTTTCCTGGTGTACAGGAAACCATTTGTCTTGTCACTCAGTGTAGAGTTACCCAAGAGGTAAGAATGAAGGAAAGAAAAACAGAAGAGGGAGTGTAAAGTCATCCGTAGGCAGAAGCACGAAGAAAGAGTGAAGGAAACAAAGACAGTAGAGGAAGGATGGAAGATAGGAAAGGACAGACACCCAAAGCAGCACTGCATCAAGTGAGTGGAATATATACTTCCAGTTCAAAGTCTCTCCTAAGCTGAATAAGTGTCTGAAGGTTGCACAAAGTAAACAGTACGTTATCGCAATGATGTGGTTAATTTAATTAGTCCTTATTAATGCTTCCTATCCTTTCTTTCATATCCTCATGCTTATCTTCCTGAACACTGTTTACTCCTACACCTCATTACTCTCCTTACTCCTTGCAATATCTGAAGTATGAGTATTTTCTAGTTATAAAGAGGCAGTTCACTGCCTACCTTGGACTTAATTTCAGACGCATTCTATTCTATCCAATAAACTTTCATTTAAATTAACCAATAATAAACATGGCACACTACACACCGTGATATTTTGCTTTCCTATATTTTCCTTTAACCCTTTAGTACGACGCTGTTCTTGTTATCGCCACGACATAAGCAGCTTAGCGTAAACCTGTTGCACTGGTGGTAACGGAAAAAATCTCCAGTGACCCCTTCTATCAGGTTCCATTTATTGTATCATTGCTACCACTAGACGATTTTATGCAACTTAGACTTCTAAACGTGAGGGGATTAATGAAGGATTATATCTAACTCCTCAGTTCGAAAAGTCTTCAAAGCTAAGTGAAATCGCCTGGAAGTAGCAAGAGTAAAACAAAGACATCACTGGATCGAATCGGTTTACTCCACAGGTAATACAGTACCGTAATACTTGTATATCATTCTTCCTACCGTCAGGTGCTTTTATTCAGCTTATAGGCTAAATTCCAGCTAGGCAGGGCAGGGGTTAAACTTGACCCTCTTCGGTCCAGCTAAATATATCATCACCCCACGCGCCACTCCCCCTTTTCACTTCCACCCCCTCGTACTGGCACGTTTAATACCATGTCTGATACTTAGCAATATAATTTTCCGTGTTTGTATTCTCCCACCTCCTTTTATTTATTTATTTATTTATTTTGTTTTGCACCCTTCCCCTTAATTCTTCTTACCCATTACTACTACCATGTTTTCTCTCCGTCTCTGAATCACCCTCCCTTTCCTCTCCGTACACCATTAACCTTCTCAGTCGGAATCTTTCATTTCATTCTTGCTATCTTTAGACGATTTCGCCCTATCTTAGGAAGGACTTTTCAAACTGGAAGAGTTACATCCCTGAATAACCCCTACAGAGCTTGACGTTCTCCCCACGTTGAGCAAAACTATCTGGATGTAGCAAGAAAAAATACGCATCGGATGGGAGGGGTATGCTAATGATGGTTTCTGCTCCAACTGCAACAAATATAGAGGAAAGCTCAAGGAATAACAGGATGTATTAGAAAGAGACCAGCCACAGATAGGCCTACTCAACACTAGGACCACATGAAAATGAGACAAATTCACTATTTCAGCATAAAATCCATTACAGATTTATAACTGTGCAACACGAACCCCCACCCCACCCCCACCACAAAAAAAAAAAAAAAAATAAATAAATAAAATGAAATAAAAAGGTCACCCAAAAGTACACTGCTCCAAACTACTGTACACAGTACCGGTATGAAAATACACAAGGCCACGAAAGCCCTCCAAAATTTTAAGTAATACTTAGTCTAATTGCACAGGAACTCACTCTATAAATACATTCTACATAGACTTCCCTTACATCGTGGCTAGTGCTTTACTGGATATCTTCATTATATTCCTCTCATTCAGTATCGTAATAAGTTAAAGCACATTAATTCACACACCTCACTTTGTCCTAAGGCCTTGAATCAGCTGACTTACTTCTTAATTCTTGTTGTCTACAGACAGCTTTATTCAGTTTAGAAGATAATTCTCGAAACAAGTTAGACATAGCCATCCTCAAACCCTTTACTATACCAGAGGGCTCTCCCTACCTGAATAAAATCGTCTGGAGGTACCAGAGCAAAACTAAACTTGTACTTCATAGTAGCGAGGAATGCCATATAACAGGGTGTCCTGCACACCACAAAACACATTATGGAACTCAAAACATCCCTGTGAGCACCAACCCACCTGTCTCAATTTAACTGGCACTAAAGTATAACCTCGCTCAAGACATTAAACATGACATATCTAAAATTCCGTCAAATACCGGCTAACTCAGTTTTGTAAACTCTTCCTCATCAAATCTAGACTAACTAAAATCAAGTGATAAACGTTAAAGGAAGGAAGGAAGGAGAACCACGAAAACAACCATTAACTGCGAATGACTAAATAAAAATACGCAGTATATAATAAAACACGTTCTAATCACCTTCCCGTTAATCATATTCTTATACACGAAAGAGGGGGGGGGGCCTGGACCCATCGATAAAAAACCACCACGGGGTGCAATCCAACAGAATCTGACCACATAACAATCACACTCCTTTCCATAGCTACAATATTACTAATTCACTATGACTTACCAAACCTGACAAGGCAATCTGAACAGTTTTTCTCAAAAACAACTTGTTATTCGATACATAATGGCATGTTACACTATAAGTCCAGTACTCAAGATAATAGTGTCCCTAAACGAATCTTGCCTAATTTCTTTGAACACATTCTAACCTGCCTTAACGAAATCTATCCAGACCTAATAGAACAAACCCAAAATCTGCACATATGCAACAGCATGTCCTCTACGTGGAGGCAAAGTACTCGACTACCAAACCTCCCTCAATCTCGGTATGACGTGCCTCCCCCCTACACCACCAACCAAGGAGGGATGTGGTATGGGAAGAGGTAGGGTAGGCACGATAAAACTATTTATGTTGGTCGGACTTGGCAACCGAAACCCTTGCTTAACCGGTTGACACCCAGCTCCTTGAGAAGGCCTGATGGTTTCCCTGACTCCCGTTCGCTCCGCGG